>JADFUC010002273.1:0-54036 GCA_019722365.1 Lithospermum erythrorhizon | reverse complement strand
CTGGGTTACGTATTGCTAAACCCAATTAATACCAATTACACATCCAATGCTAATCTCTTCCAACCACCTAAACATCAAAAACTTTTACTCCAAAAACAACTATATATTAAGTTACTTTTACAACTTAAAGGTGGGTTTGAAAAGTCAACCTAAAAGTCAACTAAGCTCCTGAGACAATAAAGTCAAACTTCCTTATAACTTACTGTAAAATGAAAAAGCCGGGCTAAAATTTATTCAAAGTGTGTAGGATGACAGGGAAGCTACTAACAAACTTTTAGTCTTTTAAGCAACAAAGAGAAGAAACGGAAAAAGAGAAAATAAAATTTGGAGATTGAGATGACGGTGAATTTCACCAATGGAGAAGGAAAGATAAGATCACGAAGATATTTTGTGCTTAATGTTATCCTAAATAGAGTAAGTTTTAGGTCCCGCTTCGTATGTGGTTTTTTATTTCTCCACTTTTGTAATCAAATTTTATGAAAAACGACATTCTAAGTATTTTATTGTCTCGTGAAATAAAAATAGTACTCATTTAATACTAGTCTCGGTATACTCCATTTATATTCGAAAGTATTTATAGTATTCCTGTCCTACCACCAAATCCATATATAACATTTTTTTTAAAAGGTTTAAGAATCGATATCCTTTTGCCTAGTGAGCGGTGGAGAGCAATGCAAGAGCACTCTGTAATCAGACGAGACCTCGGTGGAGAAACGAATTGTTTGCTAAATTTTCGTTGGTGAATTTTGGCCGAGAAAGGCGAAGTTTCCGGGTTATGTGGATTTCGTGAGAAGGTATTAGTGTTGATCCGAAAAGTTGAAGTTGTGACGAACTGGAACTAAATTCGTCATGTTACTGAATAAGAAGTTTTCGGGTTCAACA
This sequence comes from Lithospermum erythrorhizon, assembly GCA_019722365.1. Classification (NCBI taxonomy): domain Eukaryota; kingdom Viridiplantae; phylum Streptophyta; class Magnoliopsida; order Boraginales; family Boraginaceae; genus Lithospermum; species Lithospermum erythrorhizon. The sequence continues at coordinate 53,154 of JADFUC010002273.1, read as the reverse complement.
GATATTATCGGAGATTTATACAGATTTCTCGAGCTATCGCAAACAATCTATGACCAAGTTGACTGTGAAGTGGAGTTCCATTTGTTTGGAACCCGGAGATAGTATAAATACTTTCGGAATATAATCGATATACCGAGACTAGTATTAAATGAGTAGTATTTTATTTCACGGATAATAATATATTTAGAATCGTTTTCATAAGAATTTGATTACAAAAAGTGGAGAAATAAAAACCGCATACCAAACGGGACCTAAAACTTACTCTATTAGGATAACCTTCACCACAAAATATCTTCATGATCTTATCCTTTCCTTCTCCATTTGGCCGAAATTCACCATCATCTCCATCTCCAAAATTTTATTTTTTTCTTTCTCCATTTTCTTCTCTTCCTTTGTTGCTTAAAGACTAAAAGTTTGTTGACTAGCTTCCCCTCATCATCCTCTACACTTTAAGGTAAGAAAGTTTGTAACTTTTTGCATTTTTGGTAAGTTATGGAAGTTTGACTTTTGTTGACTATATCGAACTTAGTTGACTTTTAGGTTGACTTTTCCAAACCACCTTTTAAGCTGTAAAGTATGACTTGGACCTTAATATAGTTAGTTTTGGAGTAAAGTTTTGATGTTTGTGGTTGGAAGAGATTATGTTGTTATAAATGGGTAAATTAGTTTGGAAAAATTGATTTTGGGTTGATTAGAAATTGTTTACTATTTTTGGTGATTTAATGACTAGAAATGATATTTAAATCAAAATAAATTATTTCAAGATTATAAATCCGAAGTCGTAGTTCTTATGATTATACTAAGATTGTTATGTGTGCTTGTGTCATTGTGGGCTGCGTATTGTTCAGGGTCAAGGTATTCTTTGCAAAGTTGATTCGGGTGAAATGATATATATATATCAAGGGTACGACCGAGTTTCTCAAAGTGCTATGCATATCGAGGGTTAAATTTCGAGGTACTTATGGTTCAAGCGATATGATTTGAGGGCAAAGATCGGTCGGGAGGATCGCGACGATATATATGTGTTGGGAGATGCGTGTATCGTGGATGCGCCCACACATATATTCATAACCATCAACAACGACACCAAATATTCATTCAAACATCCATCCACGTATCCATATATACTGGGCACCAGTTGTCTCTCAAGAACCGGCCGCTGATCTCATCCTCGTCTTTCCGCATAAATTCCTCTCAATTTGTCATGAACTCAATATGCACAAGTTTGAGTTTATCTCCCTAAACTAATCGCATAAGATTATCACTTAATGCCGAGACGACCAGTAAGACTAAAACTTACTTCCTTCCTCGCTTTTGGTGGTCCAAAACAAGAAGAAATTCAAGAAGAAGAAGAGTTTACTGAAGAAAAGCCAAGGGTTCGTGGAATCCCAAAGTTGCCGGACAGTGGAACATCAAAAGTGGACGACAAATGTCATTATTGATGTGAACCTAGGTCACGTGGAAGCCTAATCAGAGGAAGTTCACAGATTTATAGGTTAACGGTCTCACGACCACCTCACCATGTATGTATGTTATCAAGTTTTACAACTTCTAATTCTACTGGCTTCAGTGCTGTACATCGGTTGTGGTTCTCAGATTTGTCATAATATGCGTGAACTCAAGTCAAGTAGAAGACTGCAGAGTGGGTGATTTGATCTACTGCTGGGAACGGCGCGGCTGTCATGCCCTCAGAGTAGGATCCATCGCTTAAATTTTCCCACGGGCCTTGTTTTGAACTTGTCTCCGGTTTCATTATGTGTACTGCACTCTGCGTAAATATTATTTCTATTTCGCTTTGAACAATGATGGTTTTTCATTTAATAGATCCCGATGAATTTAGGATCACCAGAATGGGGTAGTACGGTACCGCTCCCTTCAAAATGGTCTATTCGTTTTAGACATGATGATCGAGTCATATAACATAAACTTAAAACGGAATAAGTCTAATGACTTAAAACCGCATATACCTATATATCAGCAGATTGGGTCATATTAACGAGAACCGAATCAAGAAACTCCACCTCTGCGGGATACTTGAAGGTTTCGATTATGAATCATACTATAACCGTGGAATCTTGCCTTTGGGCAAAATGACTAAATCACCCCTCTTCACCGGATTCAATGAAAGCGGCGTTGATTTATCGGGGATCAGTACACCCGATGTAATGCTGTGGGCCAATGAACACATTTGCAAAGCAGGGGGTTATAACTACTTAATACATTTATCGATGATTACAGATACGGTTTTTGCATTCCGATGACACAAACACAGTCCTTTGAGAAACGCAGCGAGTTCCAAAATGAAGTACAAAACCAATCAACAAGACAATAAAGATTCTCCGTCCGTTGTAGGAGAATATTTGAGTCACGAGTTTAATACTCATCTTAGAGAATGTGGTATCGCTTTCACAACCTACTCCGGCAGAACGCCCACAACATAATGAAGTTGTCTTCAAAGGAGAAATCGAACTCCTTCTTGGATACGGTCTGTCTATGATGAGCCTATCCGATCTACCGCTAATTTCTCGGGGATATGCACTTCTAAGCGCACTTTACCTTAAACAAATGTCCAACAAATTCAGAGAGAAAACTCCCTATGAACTCCGTGGTTCGAAGATTCCTCAAGTCAGCCTTTCAGGATTTGGGTCAGCAAGCTTTATGCAAGAGATTAACAAAAGGATAAACTTGCGCCCAACCGATAAATGCTATTTCATAGGATATCCAAAGGAGACAGCTTGGTTACTACTTCTACCAAAGTACGAGAATAAAATCTTCATTAAGACAGAGTGTTCCCGAAAGGAATATCTGCTCAAGATCAAGTAATGTGTTCATCTGATGAAACTAAAGTTGATGAAGTCAATGTCAATGCATCTAATGCAAGACCGACGCGACTACAAGCAGTCTGGCACCTTCTTTCATGGAAGATCCAGCCCTTGATCCGCTAATGAAGAACCAACCTTAGGGAGATCCAACAGTGATCGCCACGAACCAGAACGCTGTACGCGGGGCTTCTCTCATCATTGGAAAGTGATTTGCGCCCCACTTCTTATAAAGAAGCAATGAATAGCAAGGACGCCGATGTATGGCAAAATAAATCCATGGTAATTCAGATGGATTCTATGTGTACTAGAACAAGGTTTGGTCCTTGTTGATTTACTCAAATGGGGTTCACCTTATTGAATGTAAAATGGGTATTTTGAAGAAACACGATAAAGACGAAAAGTCGATGTTTTCAAAGCTAGATTAGAAGTGTCAAACAAGTTCACGGCGTGACTATGACGAAACTTACTGGCCAGTTGGCTATGCTTAAATCCATCTCCTGATATCATGACTACAGAAATATGGCAAATGGATGTAAAGACGCTCTTCCCCGAATGGAAATTTAGAGGAGGATGCGTATATGGCGCAACTCTCCAGTTTAAGTATGTCCCAGCGACCTAAGCATGTACGCAAGTTGCAAAAATCCATTTATGGTGTAACGACTCGCCTGTTTCCCGAGGTTGGGACCGTCACCAACCTCAGACATCGAGTCACCCATGGATAACAATAAAAATGACTTCTTTTATACTCAAATAAACAATATAACTTGTCCATCGTATGAATAACCAATAGTACAACAACATTGAAAACTCATAATATATATAAATACACATCAAACAATTTGTTAGCAACCCGAGTCAATAATAATTATATACAAATGTAAAACTTCAAGAAGATAAAGCAAGGACGCCGAGGTCTTCAAGCCACCATCGCCATCTCAAGTGTACGCAGCCTACCGGCTAATGCATATCGGTCATTCCTACCTAGGTACGAAACGCCCGCCCATAGGGAAAATGTTTTCTAGGAAGTCACTAAAAAGTCAGAGTGGAAAACAAATAGCAATGGGTTAACCTTACCCGATCGCACGTATCAAAGTAATAATTTAGATTCCTCTACCTATTTTAGACTATATACCCCAAGAGTATTATTTTATGTGTTACTCGCCACAAAATAAAAACTTTCCTTATTATTTTCTAATAACACCGATAACTCCACACCACAACAACTTACTCACAAAGACACCTTAATTACAAGAGGCTTCTATCTGTTATCTTTTCCTCAAGTATAAACTTGGTCAAATATAATATAACCTCAAACACACAATAACTTAAACATATATCTTAACCTCTCATGAACCCATGCATATACAACTCAATCATTTATCTTTAGTTCACTTTTAAAGTACTACTCCCATTTCAATCATACTCCTCCTATGCATAACTAATGTTCCTCGAAGACTTTCCAAACAGATGAGATTTCTTAATATGACCGAAAGAATATATCTCGAACCCGTATAACCTAAGTACAGCATTTATCTTCCTGCATTTTCCATTTAGTATAATGAACTTATTTACCTCCATGGTATCAGGTCAGGTTAGATCAGCCGGGCATTTCGGCCCTAGCACATTTGAATCCATTTTTTCCACCATATATATATATAAAATATCATCATCGTACATTAGCATAAACTTCGCTTATAATTTCTCGCCCTAATGTTCTCATTCCAAAGGTATTCCCATCCATTAGTCACTTAAGATATATAACATATCTAACAAAAAAAGACAAGAATAATGCAAGGCTACAACCGAAAAATAAATACCGTGATCCTCAAGAAAAATAGTCAAGCTGGCTGTAAGTGCCGACGCTTAAAATGAAGTATAAATTATCAAAGCATCGCTATAGCACAACAACAAGATTAGGAATAGTCATCGTAGTCAAATATGAATAAATACATGTATAGGCTGTGATTACTGATAAAGTCATAACATACTTCATGAAGTCTCGACATAACACATGAATATATAATGTAGGTCTGAGCAAGCATAACCAAATGAAATCACGCAGACTCAACAACTACTCAAAACTCTGAATCATCAAACCTCCTATCTCTCATATCTCACCAAGATGGCTCATCCCTCTTAATGCGCATATACTTAACTACCACCTCAAGCAGGAATGGACAAATCAACAATCACCTCGCACTCCTATACCGCTAAAAGATAAGGCCAAAACCGCACTTACACAAAGTATAAAGGCACCGCATTCTATACAAAAAGTATAACACCGCACTTATACACAAAGTATAAGGCACACCGCACGCTATACCGTATAGGGCCAAACCCGCACGCCTATACCGTAGTATGTATTACCTCGACAACGCATTGTTGTCGATCAAAGAGACCATACCAAGACGCCATAAATCGTAGCATAGGCCACCGACAACGCACACAAAGAAAGTCGATCAAAGAGAATCATACCGCACGCTATACCCAGAGTATAGGGCCACCGACAATACACACAAAGAAAGCGATCAAAGAGAATCATACCGCACGCTTATACCGTAGTATACAGTCCACCTCGACAATGCACACAAGAAATGGGACAAAAGAGACCATAAGTACCGCACGCTTATATCAGAGTATGTGGCCACCTCGATAATGCACAACAAAGAAAGCTGACAAAGAGAATCATACCGTGACGCTATACCGTAGTGATAGTGCCAATAGCCACATATCCTCGCAAGGAAGCCGAGAGCCACCTAATCCCTAGTAGTCCCAACTATAGGTCATATCCTAATACTCAAGTCACCTCAAAATCATACATAACTCCATCGAACACCTCAATAACCAACTACTTGCATTTTCAACACAAGAAAGATACAAATTAATACATCACACAATCAGAATCAATCACAACCGCGAAGGCCACATAAATACTACAAGTGCCGACAAAGCCACATAAATACCACAAAGCTGCCGACAAGGCCACATAAATGCGTCGACAAAGCCACATAACACCACGCGCCGACAAGCACACATAAATACCACAAGTGCCTCCATTAAAGCCACATAAATACCACAAGTGCCGGCCAAGGCCACACATAATACGTAAATATAAGTTGGGAGTCTCAGCCATCACTTACTCTCAAACCAAATTCTCTTCAACGCCGCAGAATAGAGTCACATAATCATATATTAGGCTCTACACATAATCGCATAACCATTACATGTATACCATTCCTAATCATATCACAAGGATATATACACCATTCACACATAATTATCTTACAAAGACCAGACACCTCTTTACACATAATTGCAATACAAGGATGTGCACACCATTTGAAAGTTAAGTACATAAGTAATACACGCGGGTATAAGTACTCACCTCTGCTACCTACCACAAAGTCCTCACGGCTAACACGAACTTGCCCCTTCCCGCGGTCAAGGCCTAAGAACACCTGTGAAAGTATACTCAGAACTAATACCAAGAATTACGCTCTAATAAACATTACCAACTCATCGGAACGATTTCTAAACGGTTCTAAATACGACGCAAACTATCGAATTATAATCCCATCGAACACAACTAAATCGATCCCCCTCGCTAAAATTCCATCTTATTACTTTATCATTACAATCCAACTTTTATAAATCATTCTAGTTAATCGCCAGGTCCCTAATTAACAATCTATACTCCAAAATATCAATTATATCTCAACTCAAAATATTACTTTTTCAACCTAATCGCTTTAATGAATTTTTAAATCACCGATTTAACATCGCCAATAGCTATAATAAGGTCCCAATTAAAACTCCCCACATTTAAAAGTCTTATAAAAAATATCACCTCAAAAGTCAACTAAACCTAGAAAAGTCAACTCGCCTCATAACATCCTCAAACAACTTCTAAATCATGAATTCATCACTTATATACATTATAGAACCCATAACAAACTAAGATTCATCATAAAAATTAAGTTATGGGTGTCAACCAAAAGTCAACTATGATCCTTAGCATTTTCAACCCCATAAATCGATAATTATCAACTATTATACGATAATCTGCCTTAGATGACAATTCTATAACATAATAAACATCAAAGCTCAAAGTCAACTTAATTTCCAAAAAGTCAACATCCCCAAACTCAAGAAATACTCCAAAAAGATTCGAACTTTCTTACTTTAAACGAGAGAATGACCTGTAATCTCCCGAAATTTTAGGACCAAGTCGCGAAATTCGAAGAAAATCGCTAAATTTTCTCGAGGAAAATAGGAGGGAGTTCCGGCCCTCCACGGGAAGAAGAAAATTTTTCGATGATGACAAGCTAAAAGGACGAGCATAAAAGTCTCATGTATCCGCAGACAAAAATATTCAAGATTGGCCGCTGCTCGGTTTCTGCTTAGTTTTTCTGCCCCGCTTAACAACACAACTCCAACATAAATTTAACTTCTAATCCCCAAATACTAAGTGCCATACGATTAAAACTTTAAAATTCTCAAACCTAAATACTACAACCGACCGATCAGATTAATTCATTCGACTGATCTCAAAGATAAAATTCTTCCATGACAAACACTACTAAATTATAAATGAAATTCGCTCAAAAATTTTTTACGAAATATCATCATCGAAAAATTTATACTATTCCTGGCGTCCAACCGAATCGAATTTTTTTTTTTTTTTTTTTTTCAGAATTCAAGTTATTACAATTCACTCATCTTATAAAATTTCTCATTCTAAATTTACTCAGAACTCCAATCTGGCTGAGTAAACTCAACGCACCTTTTCGACATGCCCTATCAATCAACATCGTGACATCTCGCTACCTACTCAAATTTCCCCATTATAGTATCTGGTTTTCATAGCCCCATAATATCTTATGTCAATTAACTTAAGGCAAAAGTTGACTCTTACACCATAACACATTCAACCGGCTAATTTTCCCTATTCAAGCTTATCATCTTATTGTCGCTTTGTTATTATCATTATCAATCTTAGTATTATAAACATCCTCTCAATTGCCTCCAAAATACCACTCAAAAATTAAAATTCATATCGCTAATAATCGACATCGGCCCACTCATAATTTGTGTCACTCATACTACTCCATATCACATAATTAAACGAGTAAATGTTGTAAATTTCACTCACACCACGCTCGCATTTACAACTACTATAAAATAACTTACAGCATAAACCACAATAACATTATGTATAACAATTCATCCTCTTTTCCGGCAAAGTTCACCCTTCGAACACCCCACCTCATCTCAATAATATCCTCAAATCAAAATTACCCACAAATCACACATATAATATCAATCATACACAATAACAATCTCAACGTGAGCATCCATAATTACCACGATACAACAATTTCATATAGGAACTATTCTCGCAAAATTATATTCACAGATACGTCCATAACACAAATATACTCAAATTAAACACACCCAATCATATACATAATTCAAACAGGAATACCACAAAATAAATAGCCCGTATCACCTCAAACACAACCACCGCTCAAGTCAACATTTCACAATTTCACTAAATGCCGCATAAGTTTATTACACGTATACACGCCACAATCAATAACCATATACTTCACTCAACATGGGGAGCATAAGGTAACAACCGAAAGTGATAAACCTCAATTACTCCAAGTATCCAAGAGAAATTTTTAATTATTTTAAAGATCAACCTCTTACACCACGATCAATTTCTAATCCCATGAGTACATGTCACCGTAATCCTCCCTCAACTAACCTCTTAATACCCTTAAGTTCACACAATTGCACTAACTTATCAACAACTTCAAATTTAAATAATTTAGAATTCCTTCCACATTTCCCGTATAATTCGGTCTCTTCCTTAAATCCTCAAACGTATTCATCCGTATTCCATCTCCAAAGGTTTTAACCTAAAAGTTTACATCCTCAAGAATGATGTCTATTACTATCACAAAAAAGACGACTCTACTCAAACACCGAATCCTTACTTAAACATTATTACCGCATAACTCAACCTCTTTCTTATTCGGGCCTCGATTTGTATTCACCCTGACTTACTTATCATTTCTGATCAAACCCACATTTCACATTTCCTTTATAATCACTGCATCTTAGTTAACCAAGAACCTTATTTCTATAACCCATTGATATTCTTTACAACTCCACCTCGAGTATATCGTATATTAATTATCACCACTTATCCTTAATTAATTTCCGCCATAAAATCTCATTAGCACCTGCAGATTACCATGCATCAACTATTAAGACTTTTCCCAAAATATGCATCACCCAATATCTCATAATATTTCCGATACCTTGCATCATATTCTTAACCCATTACATGTATCGCTTCCAATATAATCTCTCATAACATCTACTCATCGCACTCGATCTCCATATATGCCCAACACCATCTCAACAAATACATAACTCGACGTGACGCTATATTACCTAATTCATTTCACATATCTCCAATATAACACATCTTAATCAAATAACACCACAAAAACACACGCAAAAGTAGTCTCGTAAGACCTCGCACGCGAAAGTCAACGAAATCTTCAAGTGGCCTCAATAAATCTGATCTTGGAAAAGAATGAACTCACACCAGAAATGACTACACACAACACACTTATAACTCGAACCTAGGCAATACAAATCCACACAAGACACCAAGAAAAACATAAACCTAGGCTCGATACCAAAATTGTAACGATTCGCCTTGCAGGTGGGCCCCCCCAGGTTGGGACCTGCCACCAACCCAGACATCGAGTCACCAACGATGGACAAAATGACTTCTTTACATCATAAATAAAACAATATGAACTTGTCCATCTAAGTGAACTAAATCCTAAATACAACAAATACTAAAATCATATAAATATTACATCAAAACAATTTGTTATACAACCTCGAGTCAATAATAATTATATACAACAAAACTTCAAGCAGACTGCTGAGGTCTTCAAGCCACCATCGCCATTCAAGGGTACGCAGTTTACCGCCAATGCATCTCGGTCATTCCGCAACAACCTAGGTAATAAACTACCATAGGAAATAGGAAGTCGCCTAAAAAGCTGAGCGAAAATAAATAGCAATGTATTAACTCTACCCGGACGTGACTCTAATAAGAATAATTTAAATTCCTCACCTATTTAGAGACTATATACCCCAAGAGTATTATATTTTATGTTACTCGCCACCAAAATAAATAAAACTTCCTTATCGGGCTTTCTAACTAACATCATTAACCAACATTTTACGCCAACAACTTACTCTATAAATTTAATTACAAGAGTGTAGCTTTCTCTGGTCTGTTATCTTTCCTCAAGATAATTCAATTCAACATAATATGTTAAATTCCAACACAATAAATAATTTAAACATATATTTAACCTCTCTATAACTGCTTAATATACAACTCAATCACTTATCTTTAGTTCACTTTAAAGTACTACTTCCCATTTTACAATCTAAGGCTCCTCCTATATTAAACTAATGTTCTCTTTAAGACCTTCCAAATATATGCATTTCTTAATACGACCGAAAGTAATATATCTTGAATCCGTATAACTTAAGTACGTATTTATCTTCCCGTATTTTCCATTTAGTATATCAGAAATTTATTTACCTCATGTCAGGTCGTGTCAATTTATTTTATTCTCAGCACATTTTGAACCATTTTTTCCACCATATATATATATATATAAAATATCATCAAATATCATCACGCATTAGCACAAACCTCTAAATTTCTCGCTCCTAATGTTCTCATTCCAAAGTTACCTCATCCATTAGCCACTTAAGATATATAGAACATATCTAACAAAAGACAAGAATACCGTAAGGCTACAACTGAAAAATAAATACCGTGATTCCGAAGAAAATAGTCACGGCTAAAGTCGTGACGCTAAAATGAAGTATAACTATCAAAAAGCATCAAGTTAAGTTAGCACAACAACAAGATTGGGGAATAGTCATTTGAAGCCAAATATGAATAAAATATGCATGTGATTATCGGATAAAGTCATAACATAATTACATGAAGCTTCCCTGTACATAACACATTTAATATATACGTAGGGTTCCGATACAATAATCACCCAAATGAAATCACAGAGACTCAACAACGACTAAACTCTAGTCATCAAACCCTATCTCTCATATCCCACTGCAAGATACCATCCTCTACCAATCCGGCTCCACCGCAATGGACAAATCAACAATCACTCAAGACTTATAATCAAGCAAAGATAAGGCCAAAACCGCACTATACAAAGCAGGAAGTGCACACCGCACTTATACACAAAGTATATGCACAACGACTTATGACAAAGGCACACCGCAGACGCTTATACCTTAGTATAGCCAAAATCAGCGCTTATATACCGTAGTATAAAATACCTCGACAACGCACACAAAGCAAAGCGATCAAAGAGAATCATAACAAGACGCTATACCGTAAAGATAGGCCAATTTCGATTAACGCATGTTGTCGATCAAAAGAGAACATACGCACGCTATACCGTGAGTATAGGGCCACCCCGACAATGCACACAAAGAAAGCGATCAAAGAATCATACGCACGCTATACCGTAGTATGTAATACCCCGACAATGCACACAAAGAAAGCGATCAAAGAGAATCATACCGCACGCTATACCGTAGTATAGGCCACCTCGACAATGCACATGAAAAAGGATCAAAGAGAATCATACTCCCGCACGCTATACCGTAGTATAGGCCAATAATATATATCCCCAAAGGGCTGAGAGTCACCTAACTCCCTAGTAGTCCCAACTATTAATATATCCTAATACTCATGTCACCTCAAAATCATCATCACTCTCAATAACCAACTACTTTACTTTCAACACAGCAAAGCATACAAATTATACATCACACAATCGTAAATCAATCACAACCGCCGAAGGCCACATAACATGTTTGGCTGTAAAGCCACATAAATACTACAAGCCGACAAGGCCACATAAATACTACAAGTGCCGAAGCAAAGCCACATAAATACCTGGGCCAAGTGCCGATAAGGCCACATAAATACCACAAGCCACAAAGCCATAAATACCACAAGTGCTGCCACATAATACGTAAATATAAGTTTGGGAGTTCGTGCCATCACTTACCTCAAACCAAATTTCAATAATGCCGCACGTAGTCACATAATCATATTAGGCTCACACATAATCGTGACAACCATTACATGGCTACCATTCCCCGTAATCGTATATCACAAGGACATATACACCATTCACATAATTATACATGTTAATTGCACACCCTTTACACATAATTATAATACAAGACAGTACACCATTTGAAAGAGAAGTATGAGAAGGTAATACACGCGAGATAAGTACTCACCTCTACTAGCTATCACAAAAGTCTCAATGGCACCATCACTAACGCGCCCTTCCCGCCGTCAAGGCCTAAGAACACCTTTAAAAGTACATACTCAGAACTAATACCAAGAATTACGCTCTAGAATAAACATTACCAACTTCACTGAACGATTAAACGTCTAACATGACGGGCAAACTATCGAATTATAATCCCATCGAACACAACCAAATCGATCCCCCCGCTAAAATTCCATCTTATCATCATTACAACCAACTTATAAATCATTCCTTAAGTAATCGCAGTCCCTTAATTAACAATCTATACTCCAAAAATATCAATTATATCTCAACTTGAAAATATTACTTTTCAACCTAACTCCGCCTTTAATGAATTTTTAAATCACCCATTTAACATCACAATAGCTATAATAAGGTCCCACTAAACTCCCTACACATTTAAAGTCTTGGCAAAATATCACCTCAAAAAGTCAAATCAAAATCCTAGAAAGTCAACTGCCCATAACATCTCAATCATGAATTCATCACTTATATATTACTATGTAACCATAACAAACTAAGATTCATCATAAAAATTAAGTTATGGAAAAGTCAAACTAAAAAGTCAACTATGATCCTTAGCATTTTTCAACCCCATAAATCTATAATATCAACTTATTAAGTGACGATAATCTAAGCTTGGGATGACAATTCTACAACATAATAAACATCAAAGTCAAAGTCAAATTTAATTTCCAAAAAGTCAACATCCTAAACCCAAGAAATACTCCAAAGATTCGAATCTTCACTCAAACGTAGAGAATGCACCCGGGAATCTCTCCTAAAATTTTAGGACCAAAGCCTTTAAATTTGGAAGAAAATTGAAGAAATTCCTTGAGGAAAATAGAGGGTGCCTGCCCTCCATGGGGAAGCAGTTACAAAAATTTTTCTTTTTGATGATGATGCTTTCAAAGGGACGAGCATTAAAAAGTCTCGGGTCCGCACAAAAATATCTCAAGACTTGCTCGCTTCGCTCGTTTTCGGGTTTAGTTGCCCCGCTTTAACAACACAACCCAACATAAATTTAACTTCTAATCCCCAAATAATATCATGCCATACGATTAAACTTAAAATTTCAAAACCGAAATATACTACAACCGATCGATTCAGATTTCATCATATTCCAGACTGATCTCAAAGATAAAATTCTTCCATGACAAACACTACTAAATTATAAATGAAATTCGGCTCAAAATTTTTTTACGAAATAATATCATCATCGAAAAAATTTATATTGTCTCTGGTGTCCAACAATGACCGAAATTTTTTTTTTTTTTTTCGTAACGGGTTATTACATATGGTCTTGGGCGCATCCCGCAGTTGAATCTACATTTTGATGAATCAATTAAAGATTCTGGTTTCATCAAGAACGGTTAAAGAGTCTTGTGTATACAAGAAGGTACGTATCATTCATAGTCCCTCGTATGTCGACGACATACTTATCATCGAAACAACGAGAGTTACCGAACTCGGGCCAAGGATTGGCCGTGTGTTTCTCAACGGGCGACTTGTACGGCACAATATATACTTGAATAAAGATCCATCGAGATCGGGCCGTATGGCTAATTGACTTTGTCGATACCTATGAATAAGTGCACGCAGCGTTCAACATGAGTAATTCCAAGAAGGGTAATCTCCACGAGGCGTGAGTTCAACTCAGCATAATGTTGTCCCACCACTAAGACGATGAACAAAATGAAGGATTTACCTTACGCCGCTATAGGATCCATCATGTATGCCATGTTGGCGCACCGCACTGATGTGTCTTATGCACCGAGTATAACCAAGAGATACCAAGCTAAGCGGTAACCACCGGATCGGCACAAGGCATCTCAAGTATCCGGTAAGAACTAAAGATGCTTTCTTGGTATACGGTGGAGATGATTTGTTAGTAGTCACCGGTACACCGATGCCAGCTTTTCGATTGATGAGACGACCATCGCTCCTACCCCAGTATGTATTTTGTCTCAATGGAGCAAGATTCGGGAGGAGTTCCAAGCAGAGTATCACAAGCGATTCTACCACGTAATCTGGAAGACATCGCAGCGTCTGAAGCCGCTAAAGAAGCATGTTGGATTAAGAAATTCGTGACTGAGCTTGGTGTAGTACCTAGCATTGAGGGACCAGTTGAGTTACTTTGTGACAATACTGGGGCGATAGCTCAAGCTAAAGAACCCCGAGCACATCACAAATCCAAGCACGTACCCAGAAAGTATCACCTAATTAGAGATATGCTTAATAGAGGTGATATCAAAGTATGTAAAGTAGCAACAGAGGCCAATCTGGCCGACCCCTTTACCAAACCACTAAGTCAGGCAAAGCATGATGAGCATGCAGCGAACATAGGTCTTAGATGACGTCGCAGTCAAGGTTGGGAGTTTATGTATCTATTGTGTTATCCGAACAAATATCCCAATATTGTTGCTTCTTGTATTCGAAAGTATATTATGATTACGTGAGAATGATATACATGTAATTGTTATATGATTATGTGATTATATTCTGTGGCGTCAAGATCGCTTGAGGCAATAGCTCAACTCCCAACTTATATTTCTCGATTTCCTTTGGCCTTGTCGGGCACTTATGATTTCGTGGCCTGGCCGGCACTTATGATTTCTGTATTCTGTCGGCAGCACTTATGATTTCCGTGGGCCTTGTCGGCGATTGTGTTTCGACTTACGATTGTGAGAGATGTTTTAGCTATGCCGCTTGGATATCACTGGGAGCAGAGTACCCTCGGTTATCGAGGCGATGGTTGAAAGTTATGTATGACTCGAGGAGACTTGAGTATCAAGATTTGACCTATGTCGGGGATGATTAGGGGTTAAAGTGACTCTCCTTCCCTAGATACGTGATTTACATGTGCCTTATACTCTAGTGTATAAGTGCGGTGTGCCTTATACTTGGGCCAGAGGCGCGGTGTGCCTTATAATTTGTGTATAAGCGTGTGCCTTATACTTAAGCAGTATAAAGAGCGTGCCTTATACTTAGTGTAATGAGCGACGGCTCAGTACTTCTTGTGTATAAGTACGCGTGTCTTATACTTTGTGTATAAGTGCGGTTTGGCCTTATACCCGCGTATAAGCGCGGGTGATTATTGATTAGTCCATTCCCGCAGGGTAGACGGATTGAGCATATGCGCATTGTAAGTTTTAGATACCGGTGGGAATACGGTAGATGAGGTTCGGCTTTTACTAGAGTTTTAGTCATTGTCGAGTCTCGACATTTCTTTCTGCACTGCGTGTTTGGCTTGTAAACTTTCATTATATCTTCAATGCATTATGTCCCATTTCCGGAATCAGCGTTGTATGACCTTTTAGGGTAGTCCCGGATATATGTATTTCATTCATATTTGACTATTATATTATTGAATGACTCGCCCTGCATGCAGTTCACCGTGTTAAGTTTCACTAAGGCTCGCGGGGCTTACACCCTTTTCGTGATTGGGCGGCATTTCATTTGTGCCAAAGCTGACAAAGTAGTTGAGTCAAGAGGCTGCCTGAGAGTTTTGTTCGAGTGGCTAAAAAGCGAGATCGGGCGGCAGAGGATCCTACGTACCGATTTGATGTGGTTGTCAATCGCTTTGCATTGTTGTAGTTTCAAACTTTAGCCTTGCTCCGCTTTTGTCATTTCAGATTCGGGGATACAAGAGCCTTGCCGCATTACTTTATTTTTATATGCTGCGTATATATATACGTCGGGTCGCTTTCTTTATATCAACTAATGATTATAAATTTTAACAACCGCTTTGATTGGGAAACTTAATTGCGGATCAATCACATTTTTGATGAAACGAATTTTTGCTTTAAACCGAAATGCCCATCGGCTCGTGACTCGGTGTTCGAATTTTAATGACTCTCACCTCGCAAGGCGGCCGAATTCGGGCGGTCGCGCACCACGCTTATCACAATTTTCGAATCGTGTGTTAAACGGCAATTAATGCTTAATTCAAATGTTACCACGTTTAATAAACGGTACATCGTTAATTCGAATGGGTACCAAGTTTGAGAATTATTTCATTATTTATCAAGGATAATATATCAAATGGTAAAAGCATAATAAATATTAACATATCTAAGTTAACTAATACGTTGAAATGATTTTTAATTAGAAATATGTTTTATTGTTTAAAGGATAATATATTATTGAATCTTGTTTTTATTCATATGTATATTATTTGAAACTTAATAATTTGATTTATTATTATACATATTAAAAAACAATTTCAACAATTTGATCGATTTTTCCTTCAAATTAATAACTTAGAGTTTCATATTATTCGATGTAATAATATATCATAATACTAAATAACTTGGGATCGCTAAATAATATATTGTTAAAGTTCGGAAGTTAAATAATATATTTTTTATAGATATATATTATTGAATATTATGCTTTTATTATATGATATTATTTGAAACTAAAGAACTTGATATATATTATACACATATTAACAAATCATCAACTCGCTGTAACGGTTCATAACTTATACTCGCATCATAAGGCCAAAGCTCAAATCCTCCCTACTACCACATTTATTTTTTGTAAGAATACGTCAAAATTTTCGATCAAACTAATAAATCCATTCGTCATCTGTTCATAAACGTGGGTACCGCTTCGCATTAAACTGCATCACGCTAAGTGCCTCAAATTCCTTTGAAGTGGGCCCGGCCTGGTTCGTTAAGGCCCTTGGGCCCGTCGGACTTTGTTATTCGGCTGGGCCGGCTGGCCCGTCTGTTATTAGCCACGTTTAATGGGCCATAATGTAAAGGACAAGTTGGTCCGCTAACTTTAACTCTTTAAGCAATATAATCCATATTCATAAGCACACCTATAAACAGAAGAACGAGAGAAGCTCTTCATCATTTGAAACAAAAAGCAAAAGGAAAAAAGAGAAAGCAAACCAATTAACTCCCCACCAAGAAGAAAAAAGGCAACCAAAGTAGGATAAAGAGAGAGCATTAGGGAAACAGAAAACCCTTTCTTTTTTGGCATTTGTACAACTTCTGCAAAATGACACAGAGGCAAGGTGGTGAGACTATGCAGTCTCTTATGCAAACTGGTCAGATTTCTGGTAGCTTAAGCTTTAGTGGTGTTTTGAGCAAAGAAGATGAGGAGATGTCAAGATCAGCTCTTTCTAATTTCAGGGCTAAAGAAGAAGAGATTGAGAAGAAGAAATTGGAAGTGAAGGAGAAAGTTCAGGCTCAATTGGGTCGTATTGAAGAAGAAACCAGACGTTTAGCTGTTATTCGTCAGGTATTTTTATTTTCATTAATATTTCGAAGCTTCATTCTTCAATTTCAATTAGCAGAGTTTGTTTTTATTTCCATATTAAGAAACAATATTAATATTATTAATATAGTTGGTTTCTCTTGAAATATGCATGCTTCGTTACGAAATAATCATTTTTCTATAAATATTAGTAATAGTAAAAATGAAAATTAAAATAGATGAGGGGCTTTACTTTCTTCTTATTTCAAGAGTTACTACTTCAATGGAAAGCTTAAGTAAAAATGAAAATTTTAATGGATCTTGAATACTGTCCAAAATAGAGGAATCTTTTTCAATTAATATATATTTTTTCAATTTGATGTTGGTACTAATTGTGTGGAACATTGCTCATTGATAGTAAAAATTAAGGTTGAGAGATTCTAAAGCACTCAATTTCGGGATTTGAATAACTCCTTTTTTTCCTGCATTTTATACCCCGTTACTGTTTCTCAGTAAAAAAATCTGAGCGAATATCTCGGGCAAATACTATTTCAAGATTACCGTTAAAATAATGAAAAGACCTGACATTTAAAAAGGTCATGGTAGTGTTTTTATTTTTATTTTTTAAATGATCTTTGTCTTTGCAATAACTCTAACCTTAACTTTTTCATTATCTATCCCATATATAATATAATTCGATCAATAAAGCTACTAAAGCTTCAAGCCCCATTACGCTGCCCTCCTAAATTTCGCGAGATTGCTCTCAACATATATATTATATTATTTTAATAATCACTCTGGCTTCAACTTAATCTATCCAATTATCCTTTATATATATATTACATTACATTAATAATTAATTATATCAATTGTACAAAAAAAAAATCAATCTACCCCATATATAATATGGGAATGGATCAATAAGTTACTAAAATTGTACAATCTCAAATCCCCTAAACCCCTAAATTTTGAGAATAAGCACATATATATATTATAATATTTTAATAATTAATATTATTTCAACTTCTTAATCTATCCAATTTTTTCTTTCCTTATATATATTATATTATTATTTTAAAATTAATATTATATTAATTCTTTTAAAAATTAATATTATATTAATTGCAGCAAAAAATTAATATAAAAGTGATTATTAAATACGAATTCACAGACTCCGAAAATGGGAAATAAGTTACTAAAGTTATCTCAAATCCCCATCATGTACCCCATATATATTACTAAAACGGCATAATAAGTTACTAAAGTTGAAGCCCCATGATCTCAAGCTCCCTAAATTTTTGGAGAATAAGTTAATATATATATTATATTATTTTAATAATTAATATTATTTCAACTTAATCTATCCAATTATTCTCTTTTCATTTTTCTCCCTTTATATATTATATTATTTTAAAATTACATTATATTAATTGTACAAAAATTAATATAAGTGATTATTAAATACTTAATTGGCAGACTGAAAAAATGTAAAATAAGTTACTAAAAGTTATCTCAAATCCTCTACCCATGTATCTATATATATAATATGGAAACGAGACAATAAGTTACTAGCCAGCTCCCCCACGATCTCAAGCTCTCCCTAAATTTTGGAGAATAAGCACATATATATTATATTATTCTAATAATTACTATTATTTCAACTTAATTTATCCAATTATTCTCTCTTTTATTTTTCTTCCCTTATATATACTCCGTATTATATTATTTTAATAATTAATATTATGTCAATTATACAAAAATTAATATAAAAGTGATTTGTCAATGAATTGCGCATCGATCAGGCCACCGAGCAACTAGTTGTAGGTAATATCTGAAGGCTATTCTATCTGAAGCCTGGTTGAAAGAGTATATTCAGCTTCTGTACTGTTACTGTTTTTATTTGTCAGATATGTTTGATTGGGACAATGTCATTTACGTGATTCAGATAGAACCCGTTCATAATTTAACATAATTTTCATTCCTAGGAACTGGAAGCACTGTCTGATCCGATGAAAAAGGACGTTTCGGTTGTCCGCAAGAAGATAGACACAGTAAATAAAGAATTAAAACCATTGGTACAGACTTGCCAGAAGAAGGTGAAACTTACGGTTTTCTTCTATTCTTGAACACTATAGGAAGGGTACTCGTCACTTCAGTTTTAAGAACACTGATCTAAGACATAATCTATTTGGTATTCAAATTTGAATCACAGGAAAGAGAATATAAAGAAGCTCTCGAAGCTTTTAATGAGAAGAACAGGGAGAAAGTCCAACTGATTACCAGATTGATGGAGGTAAACATTCATTTACTGCTTAGAATCAGTTTAGGTATGAAATCTTTTTGTGGTGTTGTACTATCGGTTGTTTGGTGTGGTAATTTTGTGCAGCTGGTAGGGGAGAGCGAGAAATTGAGGTTGAAGAAGTTGGAGGAACTGAGCAAGAGCATAGAAACCTTACAATAAACTGAAAGGAACTGATCTTTTGTATGGTTAGTTAACAATCGTGTGATGTATTTATGAAAGACACTTGTTATTGTATTTTTATCGTTTATCGTTGCATGTTTATTTTAGCTTATCTTCAGATTTTTAGAAGGGGAAATACCTTTTTAAAGCATATGCTTTGTACGTGTAACTTAATACTTAATTTTTGTTGTTACTATTTTCTTGGTGTATCTTTTTCATCAGAACTTTAGATCCATCTTTAGAGTTTGTTCAATTTGTAGTACATTTTTACGAAATCAGACACTTTATCGTTATTGTTGGTTGCTTTTTATAATATGATTGTCTTTGGGCGGCTGAGTTTGTCTCACACGTTTATGCATATAACTGGGACGAATTGAAGAACTTCGTTTGGGTAGGAATTTAAGCTCGACAATCAATTGCATACCCAATATAGCCTCCTTGGATAATCTTGTTATGATGTGATTTTTGCTTTGGCTTCAATATCGGATCATATAACAAGAAAACTCTAATGCTCAGTTTCGCAAAGGAGGTTCACTTGGAATAATCAGTTGGACATTATGGTTTGTACATTTGTATAGGTTTTCTACTCCATTAGTTGTGTAAAACATTATTTCTAAGTTGCATCAGTAGCCCCCACCATTATCTAATGGTGGCATTTAATCATTTTCTTTCCATCTGAGAGATATTATGAAAATCAAATCAATAAGCAACAATAACAACGAAGTATGAAATGAAGCTATAAAGTACCTTCACTCTCTCATGGATAGTAAGTCACTAGTGGTGGTTTGATTCGGGTCTTCTTTTTAATCTTCCCGTTCCTAGTGATAGTTGTAACAGGAAGCATGTTGAGATTACTATTGGGTATTGTGACATCAATTCGGTTTCATAATCTGGTAGTGATGTTGGATTTTTATCTAGGTAATTTGCACGGTTCTGATTTTGGAGGGAAGGTGTGGGTGAATTTTTTTTTTTTTGTTAATAAGCCATGTTATTAAAAATAAATAGTTCGCAATTACAATCAATCAAAACTCAATCCAACTAAACCAATTTGGAGTGGGTCTCTCTTTGTGAAAAAACAGCCCATTAAGAGGTTCCAACTCAAATTCCTAGTACCTCAGAGGCCCTAGCCCATCATGGTCAAACCAGCCCTATTAAAAACCTGAGACCCTAACCCCTCAATAAAAATCAAATTTAGAAGTTAGGAACCCTTATCTATTGCTCCTCCCCTGAATTTGCCTCTTGAGCTGCCATGAAAGAAAGAGTTGACTTGGCTATTTCCTCCGTTGACCGATGAGGTTCACCATGGACTTTTTGGTTTCTTTGATGCCATACCATCCACAAGCTTGTCAACCAAGCCCGAAATCTATCCGGAGGTAATCTGTCCCATTTCAGTTCAAATAGATCTTGAAACTCCATTTCTCTACCATTTCTATATGTTATCTTGAGTATCCTGTTAACTTCTTGTGTAAAGCTGCATAGATGAAGCACATGCATGACTGTCTCCTCATGAGTCCCATATAGAATGCATGTCGGTTGAATATCTACTTTCCGTTGCCTAAGCTTGTTTGTGGTAGGTAGATTATTGTTTAAAGCCCTCCATAAGAAGTGTTTAATCTTCCTTGGGATTTTAATCTTCCAAAACCATTTGTAGAAAGTATACTGTGGATTACTTGTATTAGGGCCCAATGATGCTTCTTGGCTGAGTGTATGGATGAACTCATATGCTGTTTTGACTGTAAAAATACCCTTCGGGTGTGGTCCCCAAATAATTGAATCTGCTTGATTTAGATTATTGAGAGGTATCTTTAGAATCTCTTCACTATCCACATTAAAAAATCACGATCTGACCTTCGATATGTTCCATGTGCCAATGTCCTCATCAGTAAGGTCTGAAACAGTTGCATTAGGGAAGTCCTCAAGAGCTTATGTGATCGGCATTCGTGACCAGGTATGTTCCAACCAATTATTCTCCCAGATTCTTATTGTCCTTCCATCTCCAATTTTCCATCTGATAGCTCTCTTCATTATATCCCTGACAGATAGGAGGCTCCTCCAAGTAAAACTCGGCTTTGGTCCCAAGGTGGCTGTCCAGTAGTCCCCATCAGAAAAATATTTGGCTTTGTAGACTTTGGCAAGAGGGCTCATTGGTTCTGTCAACAACCGTCATACCTGTTTACACAACAAGGCTTGATTGAAATGATGCATATCTCTGAATCCAAGACCCCTTGATTTTTACTTAGGCTCAAAGTCCTCCATGAGGCCCAATGTATTTTCCTGTTTTTAGTGTCTGATCCCCACCAGTAGCTAGCTATGACCGAGTGTATTTCCTTGCAAATGTGTATAGGGACAAGGAAACACTGCATAGCATAAGTAGGAATAGCTTGTAAAACTGCAATAGTAAAAACTTCCTTCCCCGCTTTGGAGAGTAGTCTAGGTTTCCAGTCTACTATCCTATGCTTCACTCTCTCCACAAGAGAGGTGAAAATGGCTTTTTTGGAGCCGCCAATGATAGTTGGGAGACCCAGGTACTTCAGACATCCCCAAGATGTTTGTGATGGCATCTCTATTTGTTTGTTGCACATTAGGACTAAAGACAATAGAAGATTTCTGGACACTCACCTTTTGTCCGGACCATTCTTCATATTGTCTTAGTATTTCCATGAAACTCAACGCCTCCTCCACCGTGGCCTCACCTAATAACAAAGTATCATCCGCAAAGTAGGTAGGAGAGAGGCTCCTGGCGCGTAGCTTCTCTCCATTACCTTTGAAACAAGCATCCCGAATCAATGCTATAAGACCTTCAGTGCAAATTACGAAAGATATGATAGAGGTCCCTCTGTCTTAACCTCCTCAATCCGCTTAATAAACCCCGTCTGATCCCCATTAATAAGAATCGAGTATATCACCGAGGTTACATAGTCCATGATAATCTTCACCCATTGCTCACTAAACCCCAGTTTGATAAGCATGGCCCTCAAAAAGGACCACTCAATCCGATCATATGCCTTCAACATGTCTAGTTTAATAGACATAAATCCCCTCTTCCTTGCCTCTGGTTTTTAATAAAATGATGAGCCTCAAAAGAGAGTAAAACATTGTCCGTGATAAGCCTCTGTGGCACAAAAGCACTCTGAGAATCTGATATAACCGATGGCAAAATTGAATTTAACTTTGTAGCCGTAACCTTTCCCAACTACCGCTGCAGCTTAACGTTGTAGAAGGCAATGGGTCTAAACCTGGCCATATTAAGAGGGGACGGTCACTGGGGATAAGAGAAATCAAAGTAAAGTTGAATTTACTTTAGAAAGTCCCTTCTCGGTTAACCCACTGTAGCACCATCCTAGTCAAATTCCCCTCCCACATGAAAACTTCGGTATGGCGTATATACTATCCGGGACTGGCCGATTTTGTGCCATACATGGAAAAAAGACTACTCATCCTCCAAAATACACTGAGTTCTAACCTGCCCCATCCATCGATGCCATACGTAGTTGTCCTGTGATCGGGTGTAAAGTTCTCGCCTGCTTCATAACAAAACAACTTTGTATAAAAAGTCACTGCTAAAGTTTGAGTCATGATGAGTAATAATTTAACCTCGCAAGTGCATGAATCGTATAGTAGTATAGCGAGGATCGAACCACAGAAAGTTGATTATTTAATTTGATTAAACTAGTTAAATCTATCCTAGAAAGCAATAAATAGAATTGGATTCGAGAGTAATTAAACTAAAATTAAATAATTAAAGAAGTAATATATATATATATATATATATATATATATATATATATATATATATATATATGATGTGTCATTGGGAAAGATTTCCCATCAATACAATTTCAAATTAAATATATATAATCTAAACATTCGCTTATTCTTGTCTGACACTAAGTTCGTGTACCGCTCGCACAAAGCCATCGTTAAGTCTTTAAACTAACTAAACACTATTATTCATTAATGTTTTAATTAATCTAAAAACATGAAGCACAAGATAATCTATTGAACCAATTAAGTTATTGCATATTTTCATATAAACAACTCCCTATCAATTATTCATTATTTCTCAGACATTTTCCTCCATACGGTACATGGCTTAACAATAATACTCGGGATAAAATTTATTTAACAATGAATAACACAAGAATTTATATGACAAAAAATAAATATGAATAAATAAAAAGTAGTCAAAGTATATGATTACATCAAATCCCCAAATAACTTCTGATTAAAACAGATAACTAAAAAACATAAATAAAAGAGTATAAAAGAAGAACCAATTCAGAAATATGAAGTTTACTCCATTCCACACATGCATTAGTAAGATGTTGCAATGGAATCTTTTTATGCTCGTGGTTATCTTTCGCCTTGTAACATAGGACGACCGGCTTTTTTCTTTTCTCTTCTATGATTACTGTAGGTTATTTGACCTATTTAATTACGGACCGGCCCATCTTTGCTAATTTAGACTTCTTCACCACTTCTTTCCTTTTTAATTGTCCGAAAATTCACCTTTTATCCAATATTCCTACAAAATATAAAACTCAATAAATATAACATATTTGTCACTTAAAACAATAAAAGCTCATTAAATATATCAATTTAAGCACAATAATATCTCTAAAATACATGACAAATATGTACTAATCAAATTCTCCCACACTTAAGCTTTTATTGCTTCAGCTCAAGCAAACTAATCAAACACTTAAACACATCAGAAGAAGATGAATTCATTACGCGTAAAAAGTCAAAGAATTTGTATGTACACTACAAACAAAGCTCAACTCAATTTGGTTCACACTGAACCGAGTAAATATTTTCATCAATCCTTGTTTCAATTGCCAATATGCTAAATTTGACTAAATTCAGCTCAAGAGTGGATATCGATCAAATTTTTATTTACTCGTGATCATCACATCGTGCAAGTCATACTTCCTCAACTCAAATTCAAGTTACATTCGATCATAGACTTGATTATACATCCTCGATTCTATCTTATCATGCAAGCAACACAAGTCAAGGTCTTTGATTGGGTTGTAATGGGGCTTGGGAGATAAGGTAGGAAAATATTTTGGCTCCTCAGCTTAAACTTCAGGGAAATATGAAATCTAAAAGATCTTAACTATCAAGAACATGATTCAATCTATTTCATCATCCAATCTCAAGCACAAAACTACTAGCTCATTTTCGTTTTTTTTGAAGTTACTAGACCCTTAGCTGAAACAACAATTTTTTTTCTTCATCTTATCTTTTTTTTCAATTTTGTTTAGTTTTGAATTTTTTCTCGGTCTAGTATACACCATATATTCCAACACTTCTTCCCCCACACTTCTTTCTTTGTATCATCAACCATAATAACTAATAGTAATACCACAACTCATGAAAAAATCCTAAAGATTACACATTCCTCAAGTAGTGGACAAATGATGGAGGGAATCAATCTAAAAAGGCTAAAGGCTCATATTATGTGGTTAAACAATGAAAAGTGTTCAACATTAATCGCCAGTGGCTAACTAAGGATATAATTTTGGGTTAGCTTTTTGGAAGAAGGGTAAATCCTAAATGCCTTCATCATTCTCATGAAACACACAATCAAAGATAGAAGATAGATTCAAAACAAGTTCTAAAGAATAATAACTAAGCATCGTGATTGCCATAGAAAGCAATAATCATTATAAGGCCTGAACACTCACCGTATAGTAACCACCTTCAAAACATGAACACTTATCCTCTAATTCCTCGCTTACGCAATCACGCGAAGCAGTGATCTCGACAAAACTCAATTTCTAATCAATAACCTCATCCTGTCTACTAAAGTTCCTATCAGCACACAACACTTCACCATTAACCACAAAATCAAGTCTTGCTCATTCATCAAACAAAAAGCAATAAGATCAAGTAAGTGAAAAGTTCTACCCCCACACTTTAAACTTAACATCGCCCCGCCGTAACAGGCATGGGAGGGCGGGGACACCGCAGAACATCCAATGGGAAACACTATCATCAACACCACCACATATAAAATATTTAAACCAATAAATTGCACAATTAAAAATAAGAAACGATATGAAAAGAACACTCCCTAAAATATGGTCGATCGTCATTTCAATGGATGGTGCATCTCTCTCTCTCTCTGTCTTAATGGCACATCACGTAACGCGAAGACCTTCAAGTGATGGTTAGCAAAAAGTTATAAAGAAAAGAAATACATGGAATTTTTTTCTTTTTATTAGAAGTATCCGATATCCATCCGATGTGCCTATTCGGCCCCGGATAAGTACATGTTCGGTTTTTCTCTTCTCACGTTTTACCCAATTTTTCTACTTCTACTCCCCTTCGCTTAATTATGATAATGCAAAAAACAACCATTCTCCTTATATGCATCAAGCCCGAAAGGGTTCGAACAAAATAAACTAAAAGAAACATTAAAACATTAAAATGAGAAACGCAAGAACCGAGATAAAAGTGTAACTAGAAAACTACTAAACTACAATATCCAACACCTTCATAAGCCAACAAACCTTTGGCAATCTCCCTCGATGTTAACGACTTATGTAGGTCCAGTTTTCGAACTATCTTAAGTTTATTAAGCGTAGAAGAGACAAGATGCTTATAAAAACAAATGCTATATTTTTCAAATCAAATATTGGACAATATCTATCCACTCCACCATAGCATCCAAATCATCAATCTCCACTTCTCAACACTGCCGATCGAATCAACTCCCTCCACTATATCACTATTATTTTCAATTCTTCTTACCACATTAAATTCCCACTAGCAGAGTTAGGACCCTCCTCAAAGAACTTCTTGAAAACAGCCCAAGACTCTCAAATATATTAAATAACCGAGTAGGAGTTTTCTCCCAAACAGCTTCCACCTCAAAGAATAATATTCACCCTCTCTTGACACGCAAGGAAAGTTAGTCCATATCATATAGAAAAATAAGAAATTAAAGCTAAATCAAAATCACATGGACATTGAACTAATAGACTTTAAAGTACTCCCATGACTTTCAAAAGACTCATTTTCAATCGAATATCTAGCCATAAATCTGCTCACAAATTTATCATAAAAATTCAAATTAAGAATGAATGTAATCCAACGCATAGAACTTAACCAAGATAATACAACATCTTTCAAAGGAAAATATGCTTCAATCTTAATCTATCATCGCTAGACCAATGCGGATGGAAAATCTTGAACAACCTCTCTATAAAATTCAATGAGGAAAGCTCTTAATGGATCTTTAGAATCATAACCATGAAAAAGGAGACAACATATAATATCGATAAATTTAAGCTCATAATTTATTACCTTATCCTCAGAAAACTATTCAGCTGGGTCCAAACCACTCCACACCAGGAAGCATAAAATCATTAAACACTCGAGATTCCCTAAATTCATTTTTTTGATTTTTTTAAATTTTTTGGAAATGAAAGTAACGCAAATAAGAATAAGAAAATCAACCTAGCAACGGCACCAAAAACATGATGAGTGACATTTGAGCACCTCGCAAAGTCAGCATCTAATCGTATAGTAGAATAGCTTAGGTCGAACTCACGTAGTCGATTATTTAATTTAATTAAATCCAGTTAACTCCATCCTAAAAAAGCAATTTAAATAGAATTGATTTTGCGAGTAATTAAACTAAAAACAAATAATTAAAGAAGTAATATATATATTTTTGGTGTGTTGGGGAAAAGATTTCATCAATACAATTTCAAATAAATATTTATAATCTAAACATCTGCTTATTTCGTTCGACACACTCAGAGTCCGGGATACCGTTTCCGTGCGCTGGTTTACTGTCAAGCCTTTAAACTAACTAAACACTATTATTCATTAATGTTTTAATTAATCTAAAAACATGAAGCACAAGATAATCTATTGAACCAATTAAGTTATTGCACATTTTCATATAAACAACTCCCTAATCAATTATTCATTATTTTCTGTATTACGTTTTCCTTATGGTACGTGGGTTAACAATAATACTAAGATAAAATTACGCACAATGAATAACACAAGAATTAATATAACTGAGAAATAAAGATGAATAAATATAAAACAGTCAAAGTATATGATTACATCAAATCCCCAACAACTTTGGATTAAAACATAACTAAAAACATAATTAAAATATATAAAAAAGTTAAGAACCGATTCGTAAAAATACAATCGCATTCCACACATTTATTAGTAATAAGGTTGGAATGAATCTTTTATGCTCGTGCTTGGCCTTTCACCCAAGAATAATCGAACGCTTAGATTATATATTTAATAAATTGTATTGATGAAATCATTTCAACAACTTTCGATTAAAACATAAATTAAAGTAACATAATTAAAAAGAAAGTATAAAGAACCCGATTCAGTAGAAATATGAACGACGATTCCATGCATGCATTAGTACGTTGAATGGAATCTTTTTATCCTTGTAAGTTTGGCCTTTTGGCCGTAATGCAGGATGGACTGCTTTTCTCTTTTTCTCTTCTAAGATTAGTATAAAGCCATTTGACTAATTTAATTACGGCTCCGGCCCGACTTCTATTAATTATTTCGGACTTCTTCAATTGATTTCTTTTCCTTTAATTTTTCTCAAAATTCACACCTTTATCCAATCTTCCTACAAAATAAAAAATCAATAAATATAATATGTACTAATCAAATCAATCAGACATGATTCTCGTGTTGTCCTGTGACGTGCGTAGCCCTCCCCGGTTGTCATCTCAGAATGTCAGTTATAAGATTCTTCCTCCGCACTAACAAGGCATGAAAATAACATGTGTTCCTATCCTCCTTCAAGTTTCATATTCGCCGTGGCTCTTCGAAAGCCCCACATGCATCGTCAGTAGCCTGCATCTTATCAATTTCCAATATTAGGCCACCTGCTTAAACCTTAGGATCAGCGGGTGATCGGGTCCCCATTGAAAATGGTCCAGAGCTATTTGCTTTTCCGCGAGTTTAAGTTGGAAGCCTCTGTAGTTCAACTCTCTCTTCCACCGAGTAGCCCCAATCTACACGACGAATGCCGTTGAAAACTATAAACCCCGGATCACCATCCCTTTTTCATTCCACGAGTCCCTTACCACTTCAGATCGTTTTTATAAAGACACTAGCCTAGCTTCCCCAAACTTAAACTTCTGGTGTTTCAGTTTGATATACCTCTAGCTTGACTTCTCAGAAAGTAGAAATGGGTGGGAGGTGGATCCAATGGTAGATCAATTCATCGCAGCCAGCCTTGGGAACAAACTACTCCATTCTTGGCCAGCCATGCCCGACCAAGTCTGGCCTGGTAGAGAAGGGAGCAATGAATTGTTGTTCATATGCTGTGTACCGTTGCATCTAATATCAAACATCCCACAATCCTTGATTTGCAAGCTTTTGAAATTGAAGTTCATTTGCTACGCGTCGGGTCTGTGATCTTTCGAGAAACATGTTCACTTGCCTTAAGCACTCATTAAAATCCCCAATAAAAACTGTAGATAATTCAGATAGACAATTAATATGCCTCATTAATTCCCATGAAAACTTCCTCTTTGTTACCTCATGATGCCCTCAGAGAACTAAATCCAATCTCCAAGAAGTTGTCCGTCCCTGGGGCGGCCTGCACTCGGCTAGCTCCAACTTAGGATATTAATCATTGTCGACGGGGCTGCTCAGCAGCCTCCATCGATGTACTGGTTGTGTTCTCCTCCTCCCCTTCTCCATTCGAAATTGCCAATTTCTTAATGGGAGAAGCAAAGATTTTCGCGCCTGATAAGGATGATGCCCTTTGGATCAGCTTCAATATCCGCCTTTCCCTTTAAGATTCGAGCCTTAATAATCGACTCAAATCGAATGGCTAAGGCCTTATTGCGATATCTCGAAGTTCCCCGTGAGTGTTGGGTCCTAACCGAACTCTCAGCCTGGAGACTCATTGGCCCATTAGGTTGAGGATCCTTTGATTTGAGATCCCCTAATGGCCTCTCCGTGTTTTCCTCCTCCAGAATTGGACTAAATTTTCCAAACGCCCCACTAAAACCTTAGTCAGAGCCCTGTAATTCAAAGAACTCTTCGTGAGAAGATCTCCTCCAACCAAATTTTCCGCCACAAGATCCTCACCCCTCGATTTGTGTAATATGTAAGTGACAATCTCTGCTCAAGAAACCTCCTCATAACGCCTCCTTGGCCCCTGTGACGCCGCCTCTATCCCACATGGATGTGAACCTTTGAACGGCAGACATCCATCGCTTGGAAATTCCATCCAGACCTCTCTCTCCAAAGGTGCCTTGATCCATAGGCCGTACACCACCTTCGTTGTACAGTCTTCTCTGGGGTCCAACTCAGGACATTGCTTGATGAGATGTCCGAATTTACAAAGAACGAAGCACATGCTCGCGCCTTTTATATGCCAAATACCAGACCATCGAGATAAACCAACTTTGAAACTTATTAATCCCCTTTGATCGGCCGCGATCATACCGCTTGCTTTAAGCTTGAAAAACTTCTTTCCCTTGCTTATCAACCCGAGTTCCACACTCACACCCCTCGAACGCTGCTCCTCTATCTTCCTCCCCGCAATATCAAGGTGTTAAACTCAACCTTCAAACCCTCACATCAATCCGTAAAATCAAGGTGTATCAAAATCAATGGTTGTAGGATCCACATCTCGGCCCCTGGGCCACTATTACAATCAAGTTGTTGTCAAAAGACCATGGACGACTTTCTATCACCCTCTCCTTGACCTTTTCATCCGAAAAAGTGACCTCAGAATTTAACCTCAGACTTAAGACTCGTATGCCTTTGCCAGCTCCATTGAGTACTAATGAAACCATTCTTGTGTGAATGCACTTCACGTAGAGACTAGCTTCACACTCCGCTAGTCCATCCATCGATATGCCTGGCACCACCCACCTGCCATGTTCTCTCCTCCTCCAAGAAACGACATCCTAACAACTCCTGAATAGTCTTAGCATCCATTGTTAAAAGTGAAAAGAGAGCGAATTAACCAACAGAACCTTTGCGTAAATAAGGGGAATAGACGAAAGGAAAACAGAAGAATTTCTAGGGTTTTAGCTACATAAAGTTTTCAAGGTTTTAGGCTGTGAGAGAAAAGTCCTAAAATATGAGTTGGGTCGGGCATTCTTAATAACAAAACCACGGTGGTAGAGGATGGCAATTTCCAAAAACGTGATTAAAGAAACTGGTTCTAGCATCCTTTGCTGCTGCATAGATTCAAAATATTCTCGACCGCGATATTATCATCAGTCTACTCAAAATAATTTATTTGAATAAAAGAGCTCACTTCTCTGCCATGGAAGCAGTTTCTTTTGGCTAAAAAGGCAAAGTCCATCCTTCCTCCTCCTTCTACTGCCTTTTCCAAATCCATCGCCGTCAATCGGTGAAGCTTCGACTAGTTCAAAGAAAAAGGCAAAGTATTATGGTGTCTCAAAGACAGGTGAAGGAGCTTCCCTTGACTGCTACATGGCCCGATACATGAAAATGCCCTATTAACTTCCTTCTGGCTTTACTATTTCAGGGCGTTACTCGACGATCGCATGAGTGTTTTCCATGCGCCGCCCTCTCGTTGTTGTCGATGAGGCGGTGATCAATCCTCATATGAACCCAGGATGCTCTTTTGTTTTCGCCTCACACTTGGTCAAGGTATGTTTGCTCTCCCTCCTTGTTCTTATATATATCGTTGCTGGGATGCGGTATATATCAGTTTTTATTTATCCGCAGCTCCCTCAATATTGGCTTTGCTTCTCGCCGATTAAGAGGCGTGCAGGGCATGTCTTTAGAGAAGTATTAAGCTAGAAGCTGGTCAAATTTCCTTAAACGAAAGAATTAAGGAGCTATCAAGTGCTAAAGAAGCTTTATCCGCTGAGCAACAAAAGTCCTCCAAGCTGCTTGAGGAGAACAAGAGGGCGAATGAGATGTCCTTAGAGTCCACTCAAAACGTATAGCCCGTGGAAGCAAAATTTCGCTAAGTCAAAGCTTCGATCACTTACTTTACCCAATAACATGATGAAATGACGCTTATCGAGAGAGGCGAAGGGGAGAGAAATAATGACGCGAAGCCGAGCCGCCCAACCGAAGGCCCGTATCGAGCAAATGCATTATCAAGGACTTCGTATTTCAAAGAGAGTGAAAACATGATCTTATTCTTGAAAAGAATCCGCCTCGCCGTTGATCGCCTGCGGGTCAAGTTCACCCATGAAAAGCCAAAAGCTCAGAGAGTTTTTCGATCACTTCTAAAAAGGACCGCCAGTTTAGAATTTTTTGAAGAAGTGTCCGTAGCTACCCATAAGTTTGATACTTGATGATTCTTCCCTAATGGGTTTATAACTTTAGTAATCTTTTTTAATTTTTGTTTCCGTTTTCACTTTGAATCCATCCATATTTGGTTTTGTGGCTTTTATCCTCATGTTCAACAATCTATCGCTTGCTCCTCTATACCTTGTTTCCCCCTCAAAACGATGTTCTCTTTTAAAAGAAGATGGTTTTAAAGATTCCAAGGGAGTTACCAATTCATTTATGTTTTAACTGGAGATTTCCTTTTGATTTGATTGGATTTAACCACGAACTGTAGTTTGTGACTTATCCTCTTATGAGATGTCCTTCTATGATTAGCACGCTTCACATCTTTAGAACCTTCCGACAAAGGTTTTCCGGCTCGAACCCCACATTATTAACCTTTATTAAGCATTCGACGAATGATCAGTTCGTTTGGCGAATGCCCATCGGGTGTAGTTTTACAATAGTTATTAGATTGTATTTTGGAATTTATTAGCATTGCGAACGGGTTTAAGAAAGCCCTGAAATAAACTCAATGATTGATAAGCAAATGATATCTTTATTTAACAAAATTAGAATAACATGTATGTGTTTATGAAAGGCGGGTTGCAAAGTGTGATACCACTAAATAATTCTATTAAAATGATTGATGGCTCCAATGTAGTACTTGAATAGTGTTATGCCAAGTACGGGGAACTGGTTTTGCATTCATGCTGGCCAACTCATAGATAGTCAGTCCAATCACACGAGAGACCCTATATGGGCCTTCCTATTTCGGGTTCAATTTGTTCTTGCTGTTTGGATGCCTTGTTTCATTCAATTTCATAACCAAATGGCCCCCTTTGAATGGTTTTCCCCTGACCATATGGTTGTAAGAGCGAGTCATAAGGTGTTCATACTTAACCATCCTATATAAAGTTGTGTCTCGTAATTCATCGGCGGAGCTAGCGGTGCCTCCCCTCACGCTACCGGTCTTATCTTTATAAGTAGGTAACCCCACTTCCGCGGGTAGGACCTCCTCTGTCCATATACCAAGCTAAAAGGAGTTTCTCTGTGTGAAGTGTATAGAATGACTATAATACCGAGGGCAATTCTTCCTGCCAATGCTCCTTCTTCGGTCCTATTTGGACTAAGTTCTTCTTAAGCCATGTAAATATTATACGGTTCATTACCTCGACATGTCCATTGACTGGGGATAGTAGACAGGCAAGAACCAGCATTCAATCCCATACTTGTCATAGAACTCGGGTAAAACTCAGCCTTCAAATTGCTGACCATTGTCCCAGACAAAAATTTTTGGCACACCAAAACGGCTGCTTATTATGCTTTCCAGAGGAAAGGCACAATGTCATACCCAACGTAGCCAATTTATCCATTTGCTATTTAAGTAGTCGAAGCCTGCTACGGCGAATTCCACTTCTCCTTTTGCTATCGGAAATTTTCTACTGTGTCGATTCCCTGTTACGGCGAAAAGGAATCGGGCTAATCACAGGGTTAATGTACGTCAAGTTATTGGGCACTTTCTCAAATTTTGCAGGCATCACATCTTTTTACATAGTCCCTTCCAGTTATTTTACCTTAAGTGCCAAAGATTCTGCCTCTATGTGTCTCCGCACCATCCATGGTGTACTTCGAATAGAATTTTGGGTACTTCCCCTGCGGATACACATACTAACAATGGGACATCCACTGACTTCTTATACAACTCACCTTGGTATATATGAAATTTATAACTTCTATTTTGCACCGTCTTAGCCTCAAATTTGTCATCATCTCAGTAATTGTCATGACTAGATATTGGCAATGAGTTCGCCTGACCTCAAGCTCTTCTAATATAGACTGGAGGTATGTTTCTTCATAAGCTGGATGATCCCTCACCTCTACGAAGACTTCTTTTGGCAACTCATGATAGTATGTAGTAGTGGCGAGGCCGAGACACCCATCCGCTTCATTCTCGTGCTCTAGGTACATGCTCAAACACGGTTTTTGCAATTACCTTGGCTATAGTTACAACCTTTTCAAGTAGAACCTTGATTTTATCCGGGTTAGGTTCAATCCCTTTCCCTTATCATATATTTCAAGAACTTTCCCGATGTAACTCCAAAGGAACATTTCTCCGGATTCAGGTTCAACTTGCTTTCTCTCAACCGTATGAAGGTTTCCTTGAGATTGTCCAAATGATCATTTTTTACCTTACTTGACCAGCATATCATCTACATAAATCTAAATATTTCATCCTATTTGAGGTGCGAAGATGGTGTTCACCATTCGTTGATATGTGGCCTCTGCATTCTTCAATCCAAAGGCATGACCTTCCAATAAGATTATACTCTCGGTTATGAATGCAGTTTTCTCTTCATCGTCCTCAAGCATCCGCATCTGATGATATCCTCTTGAGGCATCCATGAAATAGAAGACTTCATTCCCCGGTGCACTACCACGCAACTGGACCGGCCCCAAGCACGGTAGCGTAGAAGTTTGGAGATGTTTTATTTAGACTAGTGGAGTCTTTACACATCCGCCACTTGTTTTTCGGCTTCTTCACTAGCACCACATTTGCAATCCAACTTAAGAATTGTAATTAGCAGATAGCACTAGCTTTTAATAATAGGTTACTCTATTCTCAAATTTTTCTCATCATTGAATGTCCTCTTTCTATATTTAATTGGGACAAACAATGGGTCGACATAGTCTATGGGATGACCCACCTCGAAATGCACGCCGAGGTTGGAGTCGCCACACCAGACATCGGAGTCACCATACGATGGTCGACAATTTAAAATCACCCTGCTTAATAACCAAAGAACCCGAGGCTCGATTATAAAGTAAATGATTTTGAAACTCAAAATGTTAATAATACCGAGATTTAACCACCGAGGTATCGCCTAACTCAAAACCAAAGTATAAAATTTCATCACATACCAAGTCACAAAATTCCATAAAAATAGTTTACAATTTTTCCAAAGCAATATGTAAAAAACCCGAGTACATCAAACAAGAAAAGGTGGCCGCCGAGGATCCTAAAGCCACTCTGTCCTTCACCTAAATCCACGGATACCCACAAACTCGGCCGACTCACAATGGAACCCTCACAACCCCAAGCGGTAGTGGTGTTTCTGATACCTAGCGGAACGAATCACCCGGATGGTAATTTACCCACATCCCAATGAGGTATAATGAGCAAATAAATATGTACACTACAAGAATAAGTCAATTATCCAAGGCATCAATGCAAAATAACCATCTTCAACAACCACACATTACAGAGTATTCACTTGCTAACTCACCGGGTCAGTACTCAAGATCCCATAACACATAATCAAACCGGTAAAACAAAGAAATTTCACAACACTACCATACTACAACAAATAAAATAACCACGAAATGAAAACACATCAACATCACATATAACATTTCATCCTTTTCCCGCACTCTCACCCCTTCGAACACCCAACAACAACATATCCTTCCTAAGCAGCCCACCCTAACACCAACATCGCCATATCCTTTTCTCCTGATAAAGCCCACCATTCAACGCCTAACATCATCCCAATATTCTCCATTCAACTAATTCACAATTCACACATATAATACCAAACATACAAACATCACACACATCTCTAATTAAATAAACCATGTTAGCTACACGATACAACACTCAGATAGAACCTATACTCCCACATAACATATTACTACGTATACGCCCAAAACACAAATATACTGCATGAATACACTCAACATAAACATACTAAAGAACTTTACATTGAAACATAAATATACTCAAACATCGAGCACTCAAATAACTATATCATAACGCATCTAATACAACCACCCTACAAGTCAACATTTTCCGCTTCACAACTATACACACAAACACGCTCATAACACGCATTCATCATTCACAACCACCCTACATCATACACCATACTCAAACATAACAAGGTAACAAACGCAGTGATAAATCCTCAATGCTATTAGTACCACTAGCGCCCAAGCAAATAATCGATCCTCACGTTCTACTCCAGTCCGAATAGCAATCAGCTGCTCTTATCATAATTCAATTCCTCTAACCTTTCAACCCATTTTAGTTAATTTGACAACTTATGCATAGATTGCTAATTATGTTCAATAACAACTACGATGACGAATTTCACTACCCTGACTAATCTCATCCGCCTAATACCTTATCTAACTTACTAACATTTCCAATCGATTTCAATCAACCAAGCCCCAACTATTTAAGTTATGTCATTACTATCAACCTCTAATCCCAAGTCCGCTTACTACCGAAATCCACTAAACTAATTTCAACATATTTTCCTTCCAACACTTATAACTCATAAATTCATTTCAAAATAATCAAAATAACATTCCAATAACATATCTATACTATCAACTACATTTTGTGTTAAAGTCAACCCAAAATCACTGAAAGTCAACTGACTATAACATCACTTTCTACCCCAAATATCGATCATTATCAATTCCCTATGTTATAATTTAAGCCTAGACAATTACATTCAATATCTCGTAAAACCGAAGTCAAAATTCCCAAAAAGTGAACCGCACTAAAACATTCGAAATTCCACCTCAAACAAGATATTTCAACTCAATAATAACTAATTTACAATCAAGAATCAATTGAGCAATAAAATTCAAAATACAAAAAGTCAACGAAAAGTCAACTCGGGCGATTTCAAAATATTCAAACAAGATCGCATCTTTCTTACCTTAAAAACCATTTGAGGACGACAGGGAAGCTCTCCCAAAAATTTGAGCTCCAAAGCTTGAGGATTGAAGGAGAAAATCGAAGAAGAAAAAAATGAAGTGGAGAAGAGCATATCGCCAAGGCCGAGAAGAAAAAGAAAGAACGGGTTTTGGGGTTTCATTATTTGATTTGGTTATAATTGTCAGCTCCAAAGCCCAACCGGTGAAAATCAACGTTTTATTCGGGACGTTATCTCTCGCTTTAATTTATCTCTATTAACCACTTCCTAACTTTAACATCATCGCATTATTAAAATTCTAAGCTGGGAATTTCTAATTTTTGGCAAAAAGTGCGAACCATAACAAACACGTAGAAAGGAAGGAATGAGAAATGAAAGTAAACATGAGTGAGTGAATGGGCCTTTTGTACAATATATTATCCCATTTTTTAATTTTTTAAATGTTTTTAGATGTGAAATTACTATTTTGCCCTGCAGAATACGTACATGTCATGTATCACTAACCGTTGACTTCACGGAAAGTTTCTTTCGCTCACCAAGCAAAAGAAACCAATATTAAATGACAAGTGAGTGAATGAGACCATAAAATTCATGAGTGAGTGAATGGGGAACAGAGGTAAACATGAGTGATGGTTCCGATCTTTAATTTTTATGTAATTAAATTTAATAATCTCTCGCTTTTAATTTATTTATTAATCCAGTCGTTACCGGTTTTACAAATTTCATGTACTAATGTTGGATTTACACTTGGCATGTATTTTGTGCCCCATGTGAACACATCTACGAATTCCTTGATTAACCTAATTAAATCAATCATGTGGTCCTTGTTTAACTTGGTCCCGACTCGGAAGGTTTTATTCGGTTCCTCAACTTTAAAGGGAATGAGCTCAACCTCTTTCATGCTGTGGAGCCCTTCTTCAAACTTCTTTTCGTTTCTCTTTTAGGGATTTATCCTCTTCTTCTTGCACCTTTCTCATGGTCTTGATCTCCACCTTATGTCTTCCGGCAAAGACTTTGACTCTATTCGCTGCTCCTAGGTCAGTAAAGTGGATCGATGCTTGATAGCAAATGCGTGCTCATTCTGGTCCTCACTGCTTCATCTATGCTCCCTGTTGTAGAAATTTTTAATTCTAATATGGATCGGAGATGCAATGCCTTTTACCGCAGCTTAAAATTGGCTCTTCCAATCAACCCATTAGCGATTTAATCGTGATGTCGACAATTGTGAATCAGGTTACAGATGGTCATACTCTTGTCAATCCGCTCCCATTGTGCCACGACAAAGTTGCAAACTCACGGTCACCAACATTTTAAAGATAAGTCTACTTCCTGGGCGACGATCGGGCATACTTCTTCCCCGCCTCGGTCCTTCCGGCAAGCTTCTCAAATGTTGTTGTATCAACTTGATCCTCTTCCACCGATCTTTTCCACCAATCCCGAACCATAAACATTCCTCTCCCACTTCATTCCAACAAACCGGAGTTCGATTACTTCCGCATTACAACACCTCAAATGGTGCTATCCGATATTATTAGCATGGAAACTATTATTATACGCGAACTCCATCTTAGGCAACTCATCATCCCAACTCCCTGAGAAACTAAAACACACGCTCGAAGCATATCTTCCAAAAGTTTGATCGGCCCTGCTCGATTCTATCCGTCTGGGATAGAAAGATGTACTCAACTCAACTCTGGTCCCCAACGCCTCTTGAAACTCTTCTAATCTCGGCAATCTCAGACGTTACCTCCTCAAATGACGACACACCGAACCCCATGCAACCTCACAATCTGATCAACATAAGTCCTCGCTAGCTTCTCAAAGCCCATCAAGAGATCTAATAGGTAAGAATGCTCGACTTCTCGATGTTCTATCCACAATCACCCAGATCCCATCATTTCGCCTCAATCCACCTAGGAAGCCCAAATACAAAGTCCATGTAATATTTCCCACGCCCACTCAACAATAGCGAGTCAACAATAATCCCGCCAGGATGTCTATGTTCAATCTTCACCGCCGACAAACCAAACACCTCCCCACAAACTCTTCGCAATCTCTCCTTGCTCATCCTGTGCCACCAATACTCAACCTCAAATCCCGATACATCTTTAGCAATGAAGCGCATGCTTATAAGGAGCATATAAGCCCTCATCGTTAATCTCCTTTTTCAAGTCCCTAATATGAAAAAATAACCACAATTCTATACCATTAATCCTCTCAATACACCACTATCATCACCAAATAATTCGATCTACCTCCACCTCTTCACTTCTTTAATGATCTCCTCAGAATTTCTCATCTTTTGCCAAGCTCCAAGATACGACATCAAAGAGTACGCTCGAACCTTCACGTGAGCCAACAACTCACCATCGCTACCAACCTCAAGATCAACTCCAAGCTGCTTCATCTCTACCTTCGGTTCTGTCGCCTTCCCCTTCCTACTCAAAGCATCTGCTACTACATTTGCCTTCCCCGGGTGATACTCGATAGTCACATCGTAGTCACTGATAAACTCCATCCATCTCCTCTGCCTCAAATTCAGGTCTCTCTACGTCGGGAGGTACTTCAGACTCTTATGATCGGTGTAAATCTGGCATCTAACCCCATACAAGTAATGCCTCCACAACTTCAACGCAGCACACCGCCGCTAACTCAAGATCATTGGCCTGTAACTCACGCGATTCTTCAAACATGGTATTACAAGCAATCACTCTCCATTCCCTCAAGATCAATACACAACCCAACCCCCAGCCGAGACGCATCAACAGATATCACAAAACCTCGGTCTCTGACGGTAGAGCTAAAACCGGTGCAGTAGTCAACTTCGCCTTCAACTCCCTGAAACATCTCTCACAATCCTCATCCCAAATAAAGGAAACACCTTCCTGGTCAACTTAGTCGCACTAATCCAGGAAGCCTCGACAAACCTCCAAAGAATACCCAGCCAAACCCAAGAAACTCCTCACCTCGGTCCTTTCATGGGCCGGCCCTAATTATCTACGCCCAATCTTCCGAGGGTCCACACAAATACCATCACCTGATACAACATGGCCCAAGAACTCGACATCTCCAAATTACATTTACTAAACTTAGCGTATAACTGATGCTGTCTCAATGTCTCCAACACAACCCAAGTGTTCGTGTTTCCTTCCGCTACCTAAGAGATTGTACATTATCAAGTGAATACAATTACGAACAAAATCTGTGAACTCCAAACAATCAAGTTCATCAAATCCATGAACGCTGCTGGTGCATTAGTCAACCCAAACGGCATTACCATAAACTCATAGTGCCCATACCTGGATCGAAAGGCTGATTTCGGAATGTCACTCTCCTTGATCCTCAACTGGTGATAACCGGATCTCAAATCAATTCAAAATACCTGGCATCCTCACCGGACAAATAAATCATTCATCGTCGCATAACGGATAACGGTCATGATAGTCACTTATTCATCGTAATCGATGCACAACTTCAACGTATTCATCCTTCTTTATCATAAATGTAACCGTGCACCCTAATGGAGAAACACTCGGTCCGGATGAACCTTTATCGTATAGCCTCAGAATCGAAGTCTTCAACTTTCAACTCGCCTCTGAGCCATTCTATACGGCGCATTAGAACCAAAGTAGCATCTCGAAACTACTCAATCACAACCTACTCTCTAGTGGTAACCCGGCAACTCCTCCTGAAAACATCACATACTCACGCACCACTGCATATCCTCTAATCAAGTTTCTCCTCTTCCAAGCCCATCACATACCCCTGTAAACCCAACACAACCCCTTCTCGATCAACTCGGCCTCAAGTGTCGAAATAAACTCTGATTGTAGAATCTTCCTATCTCCCTTAAATAGAATATCTGTCCACCCGGACTCCGCAAAAATAATCTCCTTATTTGTGGAAATCAACGGCATGATGTCTCCCAACCACCCATACCCAAGATAAGATCCATAATTCACACTATTGATTATTCACACTCAAGTGATTACCGACATTCACACTCAAGGGACAATTCCCATACATATCTCCTAATTCGAACCGATCTCCCTACTGGTGTCATAATAATAAGTGGAACAAGTAAGGACTCCCGACATAGAGGTAAAACATCAGCAAAACTCTCGGGAAATAAAAAAGAACGAGTAGTCTTAATCAAAAAGTACCCTAGTCTCAATATCACATAACAACAATGTAATAACTCGTCTGCATTTCAATATTATGCGAAATAGTATACTAGTTGCTCGTGGAATATTTTGAGGAGAAATCAAATTTCGAAGTTGAATAGTCGACATACAACTAATCGGTCGGTTGGTAGTACATTTATTTAAGATTTTAAAGAATGTGAATGTTTATGATATTATTTGGGTTAGGGAAGTTAAATTTATAATAGAGTTGTGTGGTTAAAATGAGACTAAAACTAAACCGAAAACCGAACGACAAAGTTTGGTAAGTCTTGAGATATTTTCTTTGTTGTATGGACCTCGCGACTTTTATATTTATCCTAACCTTTTTCATATCATCATTATCATCTTCTTCCTCTTTCTCTAGGATGGCCGAAATTTGCTCCACCATTTCCTTGATTTTGTTTTTCAATTTTCTTCCTCATTTCGCGAGCTTTGGTCCTAAAATTTTCTGGAGAGATTCCCCGAGTCATTCTCTACGTTTTGAGGTAAGAAAGTTCAAATCTTTTGGAGTATTTCTTGAGTTTGAGGATGTTGACTTTTGAGAATTTGAGTTGACTTTGAGCTTTGATGTTTATTATGTTATAGAATCGCTTGCTAAGCTAGATTATCGTATAACAAATTTTGATAATTACGATTATGGGTTGAAAATGTTTGAGGAATATAGTTGACTTTGCTGACTTTTGTAGAGTTTTTCTAAATGGTGTTTAAATGATAGAGTGTACTCTTTTGGACTTTTATTTAGGATTGTTTTGAGGTGTAAGTTGTGATTTTGAGGTAATTAGAGAATGTTCGGATATTACGAAGTTTTGTAAGTTGGATAGTGAATTGATTGAGATTAAAGATGATTAGAAATGATGATTAGTTGTTAATATCGGAATGTTGGGGCCTTTGAAACTAGTAATTGGAATTGACCACACAGGGAAAGCGTAACTTAAGTTGGAATAAGGTGGTAGGGGGAACTTTGTTGGGTTATTTTGGGGGTATCGGTATGAGATTATATATGCAGGCAGAATGTTATATTATTAGTTGTGTTATAAGTAGTACCATACTCTGAATGTTCTTTTTAGGCGTTGATCATGGATAAAGGTCCGTGATCGGGCATGAGTTTTATTTAGTTAGCCATGAGTACTAATCTCATGGGAGTTTTACTGACGTGATGTATAAGTATATGTTGTTGTACTTGCTGTTGTTCCTGAGATATGTTCACTGCTATTCCACTATACGAGACATTTATTGCATGTGTTGGTTATATATATAGTTGATCGTGTGCTTTGTCAGTTGTATTTGCCTCCTCGTAATGTATGATTTTTGGTGTTTTGATGAAAAGTTGTTATTTCCTCAGGTTGTTTGTGTAGGTGGTCTCATGAGTCGATAGATGTTTTGTGGTGGTGCCGATTTATTAGGAAGAGTTGTATATGAGTTGATGTTGTCGGCTGAGTCGATGTCGCCTGCCGAAGTTGGATTTGTCCGTATCTTGCTTCGCTCCTAGTAATGACGGTGACGCCTCGCACTTAGTAACATTTCGGTGATTGCTTCGCACTGCTACGATCAGATAGCTTAGTGTCGACGTACATAAGTTTCTCCTACAAAAGTTGAGGCCGATTATACATTAGTTGTAGAAATCCTGACTTATATCAGTTGGTGGTTGTCGGTACTGACACTCTTGTTGAGTTGTTGAGTTGATACAGTTGATTTTGTTGATGGAGTCGTTGAGTTGTCGAGCTTCATTGAGTGGGTTGGTCGTACTGTGGGTTGTCATGTTGTCGGGGTCGTTGTGTTGAGTCTATGTGGTTGTATTATATGTTGTTGGACTTTTTGGTGTTGTGATATATATTTTACGACTCATATATATTTTACGACTCATTTACTGTTATTGATAATGCTTCCATTACGCTAGAGGTTGCTTTGATGAATT
Organism: Lithospermum erythrorhizon; assembly: GCA_019722365.1. Lineage (NCBI taxonomy): Eukaryota > Viridiplantae > Streptophyta > Magnoliopsida > Boraginales > Boraginaceae > Lithospermum > Lithospermum erythrorhizon. Next base: position 10,124 of record JADFUC010002273.1, on the reverse strand, counting down.
GATGTCGAATTAAGATTTGGGGTTGATTATGGATCATATTATCAGATTTCCTTGTGGATCCTAGGTTGGTATACACTGTTGCACATTCTTTGAGGTTAAAAGTTGAGTTGATTGATGGTGAGATAACATTTGGAATGAGAACAGTAAGTACAAGAACATTATAAATCAAAGTTATGCTAAATTATAGATGATGTTGATGATATCTTATATATGGTGGAAAAATTAGAGTCGGGTGTGTTGGTCTATAAGTTGTGATCTCATTAAGACGTTGATACCATTAAGGTGAATAAGTTCAATATACTAAACGAGAATTGGGGAGATAATTCGATGTTTTCAGGCTATCTTGATTTAAGACATATGTTAGCTTAGTTGTATTAAGATAATGAAACAAATGTGGGAGATTCCTATTATTAATATTCCGATAACAAATAGGTGTGTGACTATGATTTGGTAACACTTTAAGGTGAACTACGTATAGTTAATTGAGCGTGAGGTTTTGGTGTGAGATTGTATGTATGGTGTGGGTATCACTAAGTTGCGAACATTGGAGTTGTATGCCGGTTGTTGTGTGCCAGAGTTGTATGCTGATATTTCCGTGACTAAGTTGTATCACAGTAAGTGGTTGACGAGGTATTATCGGTGTTAGTTGAAAGGCCGTTAAGAAATGATTTATCCTGTTGAGAGTAGTATACGAAATATAACACTTGTGGTGTATAGTTGTCAGATAGGTGATGGACTTAAGTTACCTTGTGTGTATGTGTGGTGAATTACTTCTGTGATATTTGTATTCACTCTCATCATAGTCAATTCTCTATTCCTCGACGGGGCGCATCTTATGCCTAGGTTGTCATGACGATCGAGATAAAGCCAGTAGCTACGCACTGAAGATAAGCATTTGTGACTTGAAGACTTCACAATCATACTTTTTATTTTCTTTGGAGTTTTTGTTGTATATAATAATTATATACAAAACCCTATTGTTTGATGTTGTATTTGTATTATTATTTTCAAAGGGTTGTGAAAGCAAGTTAGTTCAATCTGATGGACGAAAGTTGTATTATTTTACTTCTCATGTTAAATGTAGTCATTTGTTATTGTGATCCATCGTCGGTGACTCTGACTATTCAAGTTGATGACGGTCCCAACTCAAATACCTTAATTGGGCGGGTCATAAACAAGGTACTTGTCACCACTTAGGAATATCCAAAGGCTCTGGCCGCTAAGTAATCAGATTGATCCTGCTCGCCAAAGACCCCGGCCGCCACCCACAGGCTCCCCTGAGTTTCCAACTCCGCGACTCGACCTCCGCCAAGGGGCTCCAAAGCATCCAAGCACTTACCCCTCGATACTCCACCTCTCAAGCAGCATCGTGGCCGCGAAGAAGTACTAGCACCTCCCACTCTACGAGACAGACAAGCCTCAAGAAGATGTCCGTGCCGGCTAAACGGAAACAGATCCTCTCTCTCTCTCCCGGCAATCCCGCATCCTGTGACCAGTCTGACCGCAACGGAAACAGCTAACCTCACTCGGAACTCCAGTGCTACCTCCCTGGGATCCACCCGATCTAGCAGAAAATGTTGTGCGTAATAGTTATGCACAACTCCGGACGAACTACCGGTGCATCAAATGGCTCTCGATTCGGACGGTCCGTCCGACTACTCTCCTCGAAATCTCGCACCAGAAGGTCCACTAGCACCAATTCATTCTCAAGGTTTCTCTTGCCCTCACTGCTTTCAAGCCTTAGCTAACTCCATCTCAACCTTCGCACTCAACATTCCTCAACTCATGAAAACTGGGTGAAGCGTCAACAATGACAAGCAGTGTGGCGATCTTCCATCTCATCCTGCCACGAACTGCAATCTTCTCGCTCGGTCGGGTGTGTCACCGAAGTGTGCAACATAACTCATCACGCTCTAGTACTATCAACAGACGCTCACCTCGAAGTCATTAAATCAAAGCCCCAGGCGCGCCATACGGGTACTTCAAGTGAATACTCTTCATCGCTTACAAAGCGCCTCAAGACACCGGATCCTCCCCTCTAAAGGGCCGTGAGATAGTCGTAGATTACCCCACCAATCCCTGCACTCACAGAAAGTCTGCGGGTGCTTAACCCAACTCACCACCCTCAATGCCCATCGGCTCAAATATGGTCTCCAAGTCTCTAATAAACTCGATCGCCTCAACCAGAGTACCTACTCCAAAGAACTTCGGGGGATCTCTTCAGGAAACGCCTAAGAGCTTCTACTCGAACTCAACCTCCCCGCCGGGTCATTGCCCTGTACATGTACTAGATCCTCTCTAACATCCTACCTATCCTCCGCAACATGATCGACCGGGGATCAGATGTACCCCGGGAACTACGTCATTCCCCACACTGCCTACTCTCACCCACAACTCTACCACCGCCTCCGGCCGCCTCGGATCCCCACTCAGCATCCCCTCGGTCTAACAAGTGACACCTCTCGTGGCACGGGTCACCTCTAATGCGGTGTCTACCCTTGGTGGAATCCTCAAACACCTACGAAACGATTGAAAAGACTTAGACCTCCAAGAAAAGACTCAACCAACACAACTCAAAGAAAACACACAATTAGGCACATAACCACACAAACAACCAAATAATCAAACCTACGCCTGACTACTAAATTATAACGACTTCGTGTCGGCCGCCTTGAGGTTAATCATTCAACTGACACCAGAGTCACCACGCCGACGGATGACTCACCCTACAACCCACATGTCCTCAAATAAAACTCATAAAACAATATACAATGGACAAGAGTAGTTTTATAAGAAAAGAATCCATCGTGGGTATTTTCTAACCACACACTTACAAGAACATATAACAAAACATCATGTAATGTATCTACAACAACCAGCCTCGAAATCCCAAAATACAACAATGCCGCACAATCGAATACAATCCAAAGAACACGAGACCGTGAGGATCTACTGCCAATCTGCCGCCACCTAGGTCCTCTAAGGCACGATCCGAACAAGTCCTCGAAATGCTACAAAGACTCACACCCAGTTAAGACAATGAAAATACCATAGCGAAGTCAGTCACAAGTTTTAGTGAATATGTATCTCAAGAGCTTAAATTAACTCTACTCCCACGAGTAGTGTGTACTATAAAATCATTAATAATATGTAGATGATGCAGTGATACAATACTATTTAAGGTCAAGGGTAAAGAGTATAATATTAGTGAGTTCAAGTATCATGCTTACATCACAAGGTTATATCAATACCGTCATTACTATGGTCATTAGTTCATAGGCCCAATCTAACTAACATGCACATTCTAATAAAAGACAACCAACACTGAAGATCATGCTATTCAAGTAAACCGAGAGAACAATACCCAATCAAATCCGTAACTCTACTCTATCAACGAAAACCTCACGACCAACAACTAGACCATCCAACTCCTCAACTCCCCTACAAGCAACGCCGGTAATTACTTAGCCCCACAACTAAACAATCCAATCAACCCGAAGAACCGGATTTTCTACAACTAATGCACATATAATCAACCTCAACTCGCAAGGACAAACTTATGCCCATCGACCTGCTATACATCACATGTAACGAGGTACGAGGCAAACAGCACAAGAATACCAAGATAAGGCAATACCGATAACAACACACTGTGAATTCAGGTGCCACGAGGGCAACATAAATACACTTGTACCATAGTACAAGGAAATCACAACACACTTACCGTAGTACAAGGCAACTACCACACACTCATACCGCATTCACAAGTGCAAATCATACCACACTGCATTACAGTACAAGGCAATGACAACACTTGTACCGTAGAAAGGCCAAGGCAACCAAAACACGCCGCATCAGAGTACAAGGCAACCACAACACACAAGTATTCTCAGAGTACAAGGCAACCACCACACTCATACCGTAGTACAAGGCAACCACTAACAAACAAAACATACTCAACAATCAACACATTAGATATTAAGCATAACATGCTCACAACATCAACAAATGCAACACGCTCATGAAGAAGTGTTAATTCACACCCGTGAGATAAATACTCACCTTGGCCAAAGCAGACACAAATGCCCCTGCCTAGCTAATCCAAGTGTTGCTCACGCCCACGCCTAATCACAAACACCCTAAAAATAATTACTACTTACTACAATCGTAATCTCGCTTTTAGTTTTTAACTATCCAACTTACAACAATTAGTTATCAACTTAATGTACTTAGGTGATATTATTACCGCTTAACTTAATTAATAAAAAACAACGAAAACTTCAACCATTTTACCTCCATTTTCGGGCCATCACCCTTACTCCAACAATAGCACTCCAATCAAATTCTAATCACTCCCAACTTATTAATCCATTATAATCAACCTTTAATTCAAAACCCACTACCAACTTAGAATAACCTAACCAACAATATCATCTACCAATCAACATCAAAACATCCAACTTATACTCCAAAACAACTATATTAAAGTCCCATAACATCATAACACAATTTAAAGAAATTTAGAAAAAGTCAACCTAAAAGTCAACTAACCCAATCAATACATTTCAACCCCAAAGATCAATTATAATCACCTCAAATCACATAATTCAAGCTTAGAGGATACTTCTATACCATTCCAAACTTTCAAAACTCAAAATCCAAAAAGTCAACAAAAGTCAAACTCTCCAAATACTAATAAAAATCATCACAAAGCTTCAAACTTCTCTTACCTTGGTGCGAAGAAGATGATGAGGGGAAGATGAAACTTAACTTTTTGTGTCTCGAGCCACAAAGCACCAAAGAAATAGCAAAAAAATTTCTGCGGGGGAGTAAGAGTGAGTTCGCCAACACCAAGGGAAAGAAAGGAGTTTGCTTGTTTGGATGAGGATGAAACATGATAAGGATGAGGAGATATTTAAGGAATGCTTAAGTCCTGCTGTATTTTCCTTGCTATTTTCACTTTCTCCGTATTTCTGCTACATTCCCAACGAAACCGGGACATTTTAAATGTGTTATTCCCCGAGGTATATTACTACTATCTCTATACTAGTCTCGGTATATCTACATTATTCCAAAATTATTGATATCAATCTCTTGGTCCTACCACCGAATCGATAAATATAATTTAATAAAATCGCCAGGCGTAACGGGTTCTTTTTCAAAAATTTAGCTTTTATCTAAAGATAAAAAAAAAATACTATTTCAAAAACAAAATAAATAAAAAATTCCAAAAATAATTATAATAGATCGTGAAATTTACCAAATAATATAATAGAATCTGAATTTTAATTTTCTTAATCGAATATTAACAATTTACTTTATTACATTTTAATTAAAACAATATTCAAAAAATTCAAAAATTACTAATATATTCCAAAATAGTTTTATAAATTATATTACTAAGATATTTTATCAAAATTAGAACTTTATCGTTTATAATTAAATTCAAATTATTCTCCATTTTAAAATAAAACATGAAATAAATAAATATAACCTCAAATATCAACTCGATATTTTATTTCAAGGTCGAAGCTAGATAAAGTTTGTACTTTATTGACTATGTTATAAGTAAAACAACCTGAGTTCTTAACTTGGTTGAAATAAAGGATGGATGAAAGAAAGAATCAAAATTGATATGGAGACGGGGAAATGTTTGTGGTATTTATTGTTTTTTAGCAAGAGAGGGGGAGGGGGAGAAGTGATGTATAAATGTAAGGAAATGATTTTATCTTAGTTTGGTAGTTAGTGAATTTGTTTTTTTATTTTAAATGGCCAAAGTCCAATTATTTTAATTTGTTTATTTTGCAGCCCAATAGTCACTTCTATCTATTGTCTGAACTTGGGTAAAGTCTATATTTTCAAGGAAAAATTTCAAGACAACAAATTTCTTTCAATTTGAGTTTATCGAATTCTAGAAACGATAACTAAAAAGCACAATGAACATATGTTCCATGTGGTCGGCAATATACCATGAAAATAGGATATACTAATGTAACTCCATGAAACATGGGTCCGATATGCTAATGAATGCACATAATGCGTTAACAGGTAATGTACCCGTGGAGGAATGACTAACAAGACGCCCCATGAACCAATTTATTATCTATCAAAAGTCATTCTTTCAAAGTAATATCAAACAAACTACATGTCGTATGAATGTATATGCATAATAAGAATGTTATAAATTTACCATCTTATTAAATTTTTAATAAGATTAACAATAAAATAAGCTTTAGAAATAATAACTTTTACCTTGTTTGGCGATAGCTGAATTAAATGAATAAGATTAACAATGAATTTTAAATTATATCTTAAGTTTAAAATTTTAAATTGTCTAATTTTAGCTTCTGCCTTTTACTAATGTTAAACTTACTATTATTATTATTATTATTATTATTATTATTATTATTATTATTATTATTATTATTATTATTATTATTATTATTATTATATTTTGATGTATATCTTGATTATTTTTTCTTTCTTACTTATTGTTTATATTTTTCATTTTCTTAATAATGTTAAATTAATTATGTTTAATACTTATGTCAAGTATTAATATAAAAAAATAAACTCCAACGGCCTGGAGCTCAGGTTCAAATATTGTCGCTCCCAGGGCTCCGTATGGTATACTAGCACATGTAACGCTTGTTCCAAACGCCATCGAGCCCATTCCCATCCGTTCCAAAAAATTTTAAATTAGATCTTAATTTTAACAATTTTAAATTAGATCTTACTTTTAAGATTTCAATTGTTTAAATGTTTATCTTTCATCTTAAATAATGACAAGAGAGTTAAGGTTTCACTTTTGTCAATCTTTTGATGTTAATGATGCTAAAAGTTAATTTTATCATGTTAAGTGATGGCTAAATCCTATTTATGCTATCATGTAAAACTTTTAGAATATCAAGAATATGACAACAATAATGTTAACCTTATTATAATTATGATATTTTTTATTAATGTTTATCATATGGTTAATTTTTGTGCTAATATGTTCAGAATAAAAGTTAAATTAATTATGTTGATTATATAAGTCAAATATTAATAGCAAAAAATATTAGGCCCCAACTCTTGTAACTTGTGTTCAAATTTGATCGGCGCTAAGGAAGGTCATTTGGTATAACGCCTACATACTGTGTTCAATACATTATCGGCGCGTGTTATGTATGGTCGCTGAAAACGCCCAATGTGCTAATAAGAATTTTAATAACCACATAATACACTGATAATATATTGAACAATCTAATATATGTGCTCATTATACCAAACGCTAGCACACACCCACACGCCCAGCCAATGTGGAACACATGTTACACAAGTTAGCGATTTTTGTTATTATTATTTGACATAAGTATTCTAAGAAGTACTAATTTATTTAGTTAATTTAACATTAATTAGTTTCAAATTGGGAAACAATTAGACTATATAAATTCTCGGCATTAATTTACTTAGTTAACAAAACACGCTTATATATTTAGAATGTCAAGAATGAGTTGTGTCAATGATGTTAAACTTACTGTGATTTGTTTTTTTGTTAATGTTTATCTTGATTTATTTTTTGTTAGTATAGCACACGAATGTTAAATTGATTATCTTGAATACTTATATACCCAAAATATCAATTATAACTCACAATCCTTACAAATCGCAGACTTTTTCAACTTAACTCCCTTCAATCAAATTCTAAATCACAATTTTAACCTCGATAGCTACAATAGGGTCCCACCACACTTCCTACACATTTAAAGTCTTACAAAAAATATCAACCAAGAAAGTCAACTAAACTCAAAAAGTCAACCCAACCATAACATCCTCAAACAACCTCTAAATCATGAATTCATCACTTATATACATCATAGAACCCATAAAAAACTTAGAATCATCATAAAATTGAGTAATGCAAAGTCAACCCTTAAAAAATCAATCAAAACCCCATTTTCATGCCTCAAACCGTAAGGAAAGAGGTCAAAGCCTCTTTAACAAACAACTCGAGGATCTTTATAAACAATAAAGTGAAGAAATGGAAGAAAATTTTGGCTCTTTGGGTGCTCCAAGGTTTCAACTACTTCCAAAAAGATGAAGAAATTTTTATGTTTTGGTGTTATGAAGATAAGTGATAAAGACAAGCAACTTAGCCCCCTTAAGTCTTAGAATTTACACAGTGAAATAGGCTCAAATCAAGTGAATCAAGTTATCTAATCCATTTAACTATATCTAACTTAACTCCTAATTATCTCCGTCACTACTACTAAATTATAAATGTGATTCTATCAAATAAATTTTTACTTAATTAATATTATTATCTAAATTTACTCTGAACGGGTTATTAATGACTTCATGTGAATATACAAACCAAATCAAGACAACGAACCTCCACTCATAGTCTAGCAAGAGTTGACTCAGTTCATCTTGCAAGATTGAACTCAAGTCTTGTTAAAGTCATTTGTTACAAGTATCACTCAAATGTTTGTTATTCAAAATATCATGTCTTTTAAAGAAATATAGGTTCTGTGAGAAAACGCTTGATTTTATGGATGATTTAAATTGTATGCCTTATAATGTAGACTTATCATTACACAAGAGCTCAATTATCTTTTCTTTATGTCTGTATCCGGCTACTACCATACTTGGCTCAGAATCATGATAAAAAACTATGAGTCAAAAAAACAAGGTGTAAGACAATGGTAGTTCAACATAATGACATTACCTTTTGATAAAAGATCATTGAGATACGAGGTTTTATCAAACCCATCTTTCTATTTCTGAAGTGTTATTAAATATCCTTCTTTCGTGCTTAATGTTTGAAATGATTAACTTAATCATTAACTTCAAACTATAGCCCTTTATGTACTCAACTTTACAAGTGATGTGCAAACTATAGACAACATTGCTTATCTGGTTATACAAACCACAAGCTTATGTTTCATCATAATTCATGAACCACGTTCATCATGTTGGTGAAAACCGAATACCAATGACATGTCTTGAAATATAGATATAAAAATATAAATATAGTTATAAAAAGAGATTAAAACTATTTATTTAAGGCTTGCATGGTGGCCGTAATGATCCGCCTCAGGTCGGCCGAGGTCGAGAGTCATCACGATCCCCGAACACCGCAGGTCACCAAATCGATGGATGACTCATTTTTAGAGACAACCCTGCTTTTTAAACAAATCAAAATTTACAGTCCTAAAAAGGACGATTTAAATAAATCCATCCAATCGAGATACCTAATCACACAAGTCAATCCATAAAACATAAACTCTCCAAAAATACTTTACATCAGTTTGTCAAAATACATGAAATAAAATCAACTCAGTCTGAAATCCAATACAACATGATAGACATGACTAAAACAAATAACAACCGCAATACTAGACAAGATCAGAGGATCATTCTACAATTGGCCGGCCACTTAAGCTCCAAACCACGACGTATTAAACAAAGCATTTAAGATGTCAAGTCAACATTTGTCAACTCGACATGAAAATCATGCCACCTAAGACGAATAGGGTGTAAGTCATAAACTTTAGTGAATACTTATCATGTGGGTGGAACTAGTCCGCAAACAAATCTAAATGGTAAAATATAGCTAGAGTCATATATATATATATATCCAAGATAAACCCCAAGAATAAAAGAAAGATGCATCTCAAGGCCATAACTTATGATTTCATGGGAATTCTTACACATGCTATAACATAATACAATCCGAAATAACCCGCTACGTTAAAAAAAAAAAATTGGCCTTGGTGGGACCCGGGTCGATATCACATGAATAGTATCGTATATACCGAGACTAGTATTATATGAGTAGTAGCTTGTGTCACAGAAATTTACATTTGGAATCGGTTTCATTGAGATTTAAGTACGAAAAGTGGAGAAATTAACCGAAACCAAACGGGACTTAAGACATCCCTAAATATCTTATCATCCTTATCATCTACATCATTATCCAAACCCAAGGCCCATCTCTCCTCCTTCCTTAATTTAGGCCGGCAGACGTCCTTTCTTCCTTTTTCATTTTTTTTCACTTCTTTCTCCCTCAATTCAAATGGTTTTTGGAGGTTTTAGTATTTTGATTCTAGCAATACGTAACTGAACGAAGTACATCAGAT
>JADFUC010001781.1:0-118273 GCA_019722365.1 Lithospermum erythrorhizon | reverse complement strand
AGAGATATTTCTTATAGCTGACTTTAGTTGACTTTTCCATAATTGAATTTTATGATAAATCTTAGTTGCTGGTCTCATGAATGATTCGGTTGGTGAATTCGTGATTTGCAGATCTGCTTGGTGATCGCATGGTCGAAGCCGACTTCTAGGTTTTCGCTGATTTTATATGGATATTTTTATAAGACTTTAAATGCCAGAGTGAGGTTATATCGAGACCTTATTATAGTTGTTAGCGATGTTAAATCGCGATTTAAAAATTGATTAGTGGTGTTACAATAAAAGTGTAAATTCCTGTGTCGAGTTATAATTGATATTTCGAGTATGATTGTTAATTACGGACTGATTGGGCTAGAATAACTTATGTCAATTCAGAATGCAGAAATGATAGCATGGAATTTAGCTGGGAATCATTGGTCAGGTCCGACGGGATTATATCTTCAGGAAGGCTCATGGTAGCTACAGGAAGTAGTACTTATCTCACGCCAGACACTTTATGTACATCTTTCTCAAACGGTGTACCGTCTGTGATTATAATTATGCGTAAAGCGGTGTACGTGTCTGTAATATAATTACGCTAATGGGCGAGGCGTCCTCGCGACGGAACGGTATACGTAATGGTCAGACGCATTACGCTGCGAGCTCAATATGATTATGCGACTTCATTCTCGCAAAGATCAAGCGCCGGTTGAGGTGCCGACGGCCCGAACTCCCAACTTATATTTCTCAGATACGTATTCCTCGACGGCACTTCGCGGGTATTTACGTGGGCTTTGTCGGCATCATGTATTTACGTGGCCTCGACGGGCACTTTGGTATTTACGTATTGTCGGCACTGCGGGTATTTACGCATTCTTGTCTCCGCACTTTCGCTGGGTATTTGGCGCGCCATTTCAAGACTTCCGCGTATTTTACGCGGCCGGCGGTCAGGATCGGACATTTTACGATCATGACGATAGTCGTATGCTTTGCCTATTGCTGGAAGTAAAGTAGTTGGTTATCGGCAGGTGTTCGGATGAGTTTGGCGTATGATTTCGAAAGCATTTCGAAGATAGGGATACGACCCCATAGTCGGGACTACTGTGATTAGCCACTCCTTCCTCGCAGATACGTGACGCTATTGGCCCTATACTACGGTATACGCGCGGTATGGCCTCTTTTGACGCTTTGTCACAAGATTGTCGGTGTGGCCCTATACTACGGTATAGCTGCCAAGGGTTTGGCCCTATACTACCAGAGATACAAGGGTATGATTCTTTGATCGCTTGGTCACAAGATTGTTTGTGTGGCCCTATACTACTAAGATAACATATGCTGGCCCTATACTACCAGATAAATACAAGGTATGATTCTCTTTGATCGCTTTTGTCGCTACAATGTCGGTGTGGCCCTATACTCACGGTATAATACAAGGCTCAAGCCCTATACTACGGATAGTCACATGGGTATGATTCTCTTTTGATCGCTTGTCGCGTATTGTCGAAAGTGCCCTATACTGGGTATAGCGCTACGGCTGGGGCTCCTCATACTACGGCATACGCGCTGCATGCATTCTCTTTGATCGCTTACGCTACAGATTGTCGAGCGTCCTATACACGGTATACGCGGGTATTTATTCTTGGATCTCTTTGTCGCGGTGTATCATGGCGTGGCCCTATACTACTATGATAGTTACAGCGCGCTTTATAATTTCAGGTATAAGTCACGCATGCGTCTTATACTTTTGCGATAAGGCGCGCTTTATACTTTGTGTATAAGCGCTGTTTTGGCCTTTATAATCGCGGTATGCTGCTGTAGGTGATCGTTGATTTGTCCATTCCCCGCAGTAGACTGACCGAGTATATGCGCATTGCAGGACGGCATAATCAGCGATACGGTAGATGTGAGGTTCACGACTAGAGTTTTAGTCGCCAGCTGAAGTCTCCGTGATTTCATTTCCAAGGACACAGGCTTATCGGAACCTCTATTATATATTCATGTGTTACGTCTGAAACTTCACGCGAATTATGTTGTATGACTTATCCGATAACTCAGATACATGTATTTTATTCATATTTGACTACGTAATTTAATTATTCACAATTCATTGCTGCTAAGCAAGAACAATAAGCTAATGGTTATACTTCATTTTTAAGCCGCCAGAAATTGCCGCAACTATTTTTATTCAGATACCTGTGATTATCAGCTTGTACTTTCCCTAAGATATCGTTTTTGTTAGATATGTTATATATATCTTAAAGCGGTTAATTGATTTGGTATACCCCTTTAACGAGAAATATTAGGGAGCGTAAATTATAAACCGGCTCGTGCTAACTGGCCGATGACGCTGATGATATTTTATATATATGAAAATGGATTCAAATGTTAGAATATAAGTACCGATCTAACCACGAATTCGATACCATTGAAAATGTTCAGATACTAAATTGAAAATCCTAAGATAAATCTGCACTTAGGTTATCCTGATTCAAGATATATTACTCATCATATTAAGAAACGCATATATTCGAAGGTCTTACGAGGAACATTGGGCTTGTCATGTGAGGAGATGGATCGAAACTGGGGAGAAGTACTTTAGCTTAACCAGCAAGCCGATTGAATAGATACGCATTTAGTTACTTTGTGTTAAGATATATGTTTCTGCTATCGTTGCTTGGTGTGTATATTATATCGGGGAATTACCATACCGTAAAAGATACCGTATAGTTAAATACCTCAGAATTGGGCGCGCACCGCGAGTAAAGCTTGTCAATGTGAAATAAGCAGTTATCGCGCATTAGAAAGCCAATAAGTGAAAGTTTTTATTTTGTGGCGAGTAACCTATAAAATAATACCTTGGGGTATACTTCTAAATAAAGTAGAATCTAAATTATTCTTATTCGCGCTGACGTAAGTTAACTTCTGCGGTTATTTATTTTCACTCGCCTTTTAGTCGACTTTCCCATGGGCGGCTGCCATGCCTATATTGCGATGACCGATACGCATCGTCGAGTAGTCAGCATCTGTAAGACGCTGACGGCGAACAAGACCTTCAACAAATATACTTTATCTTCAAGCTTCGTTGTATGTAATAATTATTAAGTGACTCAAGTTGTATAACAAATTGTTTCGATGTGTATTTATATTATGATTTTCAATGTCGTTGTACTATTTGCTACCAATCGATTGGGACGAGCTTATATTGCTTTATTTATGATGTGTTAAGTCATTTTTATTGTTATCCATCGTCACATTCCGACATATGTGTCAGCGACGGGTCCTCGTGGGCCCACCTGGGCGGTCGCCAATTTTGGGTATCGAGCCTAGGTTTATGTTTTCTTGGCGCTCGTGCTAAGCATGCGCTTCAGTTCAAAGTTATGCCGCGCGCGAGTCATTTCTCGGCTCAGTTCATTTTCCAACTGGCTGATCGGCCAGACGCCACTCTCAAGATTTCGCTGACCGCTGCATTTGCGGGTCTTACGAGACTACTTTGCATTCCTTGGGTGGTTTTGTGGTGCTATTTGATTAAGATGCGTTATATTGTGAGATACCGCGAACGAATTGGGTAATACACGCACGCCGAAAGTTACGTATTTGCTGAGACGGGCAATGGGCATATATGGAGACGGGTACGACGAGTAGATATTTACAGAGATTATACTGAACGATATACGAATGGGTCGTAATATGACGCAAGTGTATCGGAAATATTATGAGATATTGGGCGATCTATATTTTCGGGGAAAGTTTTAATAGTTTGATGCGGTAGTACGTCATTAATGATTTTACGGCGGAAATTAATTATGATAAGTGGTGATAATTAATATACGATATACTCAAGGTGGAGTTGTAAGGAATATCAACGGGTTATGGGTGCGTTACCGTTAACTAAGATCTCGTGATTATAAGGAAGCAAATGTGGCTCGACGAAATGATAAATAAGTTAAAAGTAATCGAGACTCAATAAGAAAAAGAGGTTTCAGTTATTCTGCTAATAATGTTTGGGCAAGAGTTCGAGCTCGAGTAGTACATCTTGTGATAGTAACGATCATTCTCGGTGATGTAAAATTTAGGTCAAAACCTCGAGACGGAATACGGATGAATATGTTTGAGGATTTAAGAATATAATCGAATTATACCGGAAATATCGGCAGGAATTCAATCGGGTGTTAAATTTGAAGTCGCTGATAAGTCAGTAATCAGGAATTTAAGGGTAATAAAAGGTTAGTCGAGAGGATTCCGCTATTAATGTAATACGGATTAGAATCGGGACGCGCGTAGTTGGTGCCGATTCAAAATAATTAAGTGAATTTCTCTTGATACTTATAATTGGGATTTATCACCGGCTCGTTACCTTATCTGCCGAGCCAAGTATACGGTTATTACTGCGATCGTGTATCCGCTGTAATAAACTTATCTCAGGCTTAATGCTGAAATCGCGGAAATCTTCGACAGCTGCTGGTCAGGCTTCGAGGTATTCCGGGCTATTTATTTTGCGGGTATTCATGTTTAAATTTGTATATGATCAGCGTGTTCAATCGAGTATATTTTGTGTTATGGACGCATCTGCGAATATATTTTCACGGTAATGGGCTCCTATACGAAATTGTCAGATCGTGTATTACGGACGCTTACGCCGAGATTGTGCGTATTTACTGATATTATATGCGTGATTTGTGAATCAAGCTTGATTCGGCGATATCGGTACTTTGTTTTAATGTCATGCTGAAATTTCATTTTAAAAGCGATTTAATTGTTATACATAATGTTATTCATGGTTTATCTTTGTAAGTTATTTTATAAGAAGCCGTAGTATCTAACGCCATACATGAAATTTTGCCTGCTTACTCGCTTAATTATGTGTGATGTGAGTAGTACGGTGACACAAATTACGAGTGGACAAAATGGTATCGGGCGATATTTAATTTTAATTTCGAGCCAGATTGAGGCAATCGAGGATGTTTATAATACCAAGATCGATAACGATAATAACAAAGGCAGTTAATAAGCATTTATAAGCTCAATAGGAAAATTGGCCGGTTGAACGCAGGTTACGCGTAAGAGAGTCAACGCTTTAAGTCAACGGACATAAGATATTGTGAGCCACGTTTCTATACTATATCGGGGAAATTCAGTAGTTTGACAAGCTGGCCCCTGAATGATAGCATTTAAAGACGCTGGAGTTTATCCGGGATGATTGTCGAGTAAATTTTCGAGGGCTTAAATTTTATAAGGTGGGTGCATTGTAATAACCCGTTACTAAAAAAAAAAAAAAAATTTCGCCTATGCAAGGGACCTGAATAGTATAATTTTTTTTCATGATAATATTATTGCAAAACTATCAATTTCATTTTATAATTTAGTAGTGTTTGCCACGGAAGAATTTTATCTTTAAATCTAAGTTCGTGGAGATGGCACGATGTCGAGAATTAACCGAAACCGAATCTGGACTCGAAGTTTTTAAAATATCTATTCATATACATATCCTCCACATCATCACAAAGCAACATCATCTTCTTCCTCTTTCCCTTCGCGGCCAAATATTCCATTCCCTCGAACATTTTTTTCCATTTCTCTTTCATTGTCGTCAAACCAAGATCGTTTGTAGAATATCGCTCTCCCATCATTCTCTTCGAAAGCATAAGAAATTTCAAGTCTTTCGAGATATTTCAGTTTTCACATAGTTGACTTTTTAGCTTGACTTTTTCCATAATTGGAATTTTATGATAAATCTTGGCTTGTTGTCTCCGCGACGATTAAGCGAGAATTGCGTGATTTGAGATCGTTGCAGACGCATGGTCGAAGACTTTAGGTTTTCGCTGACTTTTTTATGGCGGATATTTTTAGTAAGACTTAAACGGGTAAGTGAGGTTATAACAGACCTATTATGCTTGTTACGACGTTAAATCGGTGATTTAAAATCATTAGTGGCGTTATGTCAAAAGTGTAAATCGTGTCGAAGTTATAATTGATGGAAAGATAGATTGCGTAATTATGATTTCCATATTGCTAGGAATAACTTATAAGTCAATTTGTAACGAGAAAATGATAAGATGGAATTTAGCGAATCGATTGGTCAGGTCCGGCTGCATTATAATTGATAGTTTATCCGCCGTTATAACATTGTAGATGGGCTCTAAGAATGGCGCATGCATTCTAGAACGCCGGCATATGTATAGGCCCTACCACTTTCCGGGGCGCTGCTTAGGCGCTGATCGCGGGAAAGCGGCGCCACTCGATTGTCTTTCGTGAAGGCTTCATGCGTAGCTAGCGTGAGGCGCAGCACTTATCTCACGGTGGCTACCTTATGTACATCTTTTCAAATGGCACTGCCCTGTATTATAATTATGTGTAAAGGCGCATTGTGTCTTTGTAATATAATTACGCTGTGGAATCATATATGTCCTCAAGGAGCATGACAATGGGAATGTATGTAACGGTTGTACGACATGCGGTAAGCCTAATATGATTACGTGACTCTATTCTCACAAAGATCAGTCGGGTTTATGTGCTCAATGGCCCCTCGAACTCCCAACTTATATTTCTCAGACATGCTGCCTCGAATTTTCGCACTTCATGGTATTTATGTGGCTTTGGTCGCACTACAGATTTATGTGGCCTCGACGGCACTCTCAGTGGTATTTATGTGGCTTGTCGGCACTGCGGGTATTTATGTGGCCTTGTCGGCACTGTGGTATTTATGTGGCTTTGTCTACTGTGGTATTTATACCAAGGGCGGTTATACTGATTAATATCAGATATTAGTCAAGATGCTTTTGCTATTTGCTGGAAGTAAAGTAGTTGGTTATCGGTAGGTGTTCACGGGAGTTTATGTATGATTGGTGTGACTCGAGTATTAGGATACGACCCTTGCTACCAAAACTCATTTGGCCTCCTTCCTCCGTTGTGATACGTGACGTTATTGGCCCTATACTACTGCATACGCTGCATGATTCTCTTTGACGCTTTGTCGCACAAGATATCGTCGTGTTGGCCCTATACTACGGTAGATAAGTCACATGGGTTTGGCCCTATACTGAAGGATTCTCTTTGATCGCTTGGCTGCTACAAGATTGCTGAAATTCTATACTACGGTATGTCATAAGGGTTTTGTCCTCACGTATACAAGGGTATGATTCTCTTTGATCGCTTTGTCGCTGCGGTATCAAGCCGAGTGGCCCCATACTCATTTGCATAATACATGGTTTTGGCCCTATACTACCAGATAAATACACAGATGATTCTCTCTTGATCATTGGTCAAGGTATTGTCGAGGGTGGCCCTATACCACGGTATAGCGCTAAGGCTTCATCTCTATACCACGGCATAGCTACGGCATGATTCTCTTTGATCGCTGTCAAGTACAAGATTGTCGAGGTGGCCCTATACTACTCAGATAAATAAAGGCTGGGTATGATTCTCTTTGATCTCTTTGTCAGCAAGATTGTTTTGTTACCCCATACTCACGGTATAGTTAGCGCGTGCCTTATACTTTGTGTATAAGCGTACAGGCTCTTTATACTTTGTGTATAGCGCGTGCCTTATACTTGTGTATAAGCGCGGTTTTTGGCCTTTATACCGCGGTAAGCCACATGGCGCGATTGGCTGATTGCTCCATTCCCGCAGGTAGACGTGATTGAGAGTACAAGACAGAGGATGGTATATCAAGGGGATACGAGATGGTGAGGTTCATTTAATTAGAGTTTTAGTCATTGCTGAAGTCTCGCGATTTCATTTCAAGGACAGGTGTTTATCTAACCTCTATTATATATTCATGTGTTAAGGCTCTAAACTTCACGTGGAATTATAAGCTATGACTTATCCGATATAACTCGTATACATGTATTTTATTCATATTTGACTACGATGACTATTCACAATTGGTTATGGCAAGCAAGAATAAATAAGTTGATGGTTATACTTCATTTTTAGTTTGTTTCTGTTTCAAGCAACTATTTTTATTCAGATACGGTATTTACTTTCGCTTGTAGCCTTCCCGGCATTATCGCTTCTTTTGTTAGATATGTTATATATATCTTAAGTGGCTAATGGATGAGATAAATTCTCGAATCTAGAACATTAGGAAAGCGTAAATTATAAACTAAAGCTAATCATTTACGACGTTGATGATATTTTATATATACGGTGGAAAACGGATTCAAATGCTTAGAATATAAGTATCGACTAACTTACCCACCTGATACCACGGAGGTAAATAAGTCTGTGATAATTAAATGGAAAACTGGGAAGATAAATCAGCATTTTGCGTTATCCTGATTCAAGATATATTACTCACCATATTAAGAAACGATATATTTGAAGAATCTTATGAGGAACATTAGTTGTCATAGTGAGTATGATCAGAAACGGGGAGTAGTACTTTAAAGGAACTAAAGATGTTGATCGAGTTGTATACGACGAAGTTATGAGAGGTTAAGATATATGTTTAAGTTATCATGGTTTCGAGGTGTATATTATATTGGGAATTAGCTATACTTCTAAAGATAACGATAGCTAAATACCCTTTGTAATTATGGTAATCAGAGTAAGTTGTTGGATGTAGTGTGAGTTATCGTGTTGGCTAAAGCCAATAAGGAAAGTTTTTTATTTCAGGCGAAGAACCTATAAAAAAATAATACTCTGGGGGTATACTTCTAACAGCAGAATCTAAATTATTCTTATTCGCGCGATCGCAGTTAACTGCGGTTATTTATTTTCACTCGCCTTTAGCCGACTTCCTATTTTCCCTACGGGCATGCCATGCTCAGTCAATAAGGGATTTAATCGATATGCATCGTCGAGAAGTCACAGCACTGGCATCATGGATGGTGGTCAAGACCTCAACAAATATACTTTTATCTTCTTGAAGTTTCACAGATGTAATAATTATTGCTGACTCAAGTCAGATAACAAATTGTTTGACGGTATTTATATTATGATTTTCAATGTCATTGCACTATTTGCTGGGCTTCAATCTCGATTTTGACGAGTTATATCATGTATTTATGATGTAAAAGTTAAGTCATTTTATCATATCCATCGCGACTCCGACAGGCTGACTGGCCCCAACCTCGGGGCCCACCGGGCGGGTCGCTATTAATTTTGCATCGTGAGTCAGTTTATGTTTTCTTGGCGCTCAAGGGGTTACGCCTGTGTTCAAAGTTATGTTGCACAAGGAATACTGGCTCGAGTTCATTTCTTTCTCCAACTGGCTGACCGCTGAGACGCCACTGAAGATTTCGCTGATCAAGGCATTTGCGGGTCTTAACAGACTACTTTGCATTCTCGGTTTTTGCGGGTTATTTGATTAAGATGTGTTATACAGGGAGATGCTGAAATGAATGGGTAATACGATCGCACGCCGAGTTATGTATTTGTCGGTACTGGTACTGGCATATATGGATTCCATTTACGAGTAGATATTTGGCGTAGATTATATCGAACGATACAATGAATGGGTTAATACGATGCAAGGTATCGGAAATATTATGAGATATCAGTGATCTATATTTGGGAAAAGCCTTAATAATGATGCTGGTAAGACAAATGGGCTAATGAGATTTTATGGCTGGAAACACTCATGATGGGTAGCGAGTAATTAATATATGAGCATGGAATATCAACGGGTTATAAGTAAGCAAGTACTCAATCCAAGATCTCGCGATTATATGGTTTGTAAACGCGGTTTGATCTGGAATGATAAATAAGTTAAAGTAATACAAATCGGCATCTAATGCTAAAAGAGGTCGAAGTTATCTGTTAATAACGTTAAGTAAAGAGTTCGAGCTCGAGTAGTACATCTTTCAGGATAAGAATGATCATTCTTGAGGATGTAAAATTTAGGTTGAAACCTTCGGGAGACGAATACGATGAATATGTTTGAGGATTTAAGGAAGAGACCTTTAATTATACCGAGGCTATTGGTAGGAATTCACCTAAGTTAAATTTGGAAGTTGCTTGATGTTTGGGGCAATCAAGTGAATTTGTATGGTAATAAAAAGGTTACTGAGGAGGATCAAAGTATTAATGTAGTCACTGGATTAGAAATCGACTGCGGGCGTAAGAGGTCGATCTTTAAAATAATTCGCAATTCTCTCTATACTGGAGTAATCGGGGATTTATCACTCTGCTGTTACCTTATCCGTGGCTGAGCCAAGTGGCTATGGTTATTGATCGCTGACTGTATCTCAAGGCAGTAATAAACTTATCTCGTATTTAATAGTGAAATTGTGAAACTTTGACTCAGCCGTGGTCAGGCTTGAGGTATTCTGCCATTTATTTTTGCAGCAGATTCACGCTTAAATTTGTATACGACGGCTGCTCAATCGAGATATTTGTGTTATGGACGCATTCGCGAATATATTTTTACTTGAATGGGCCTTATATGAAATTGTCAGACGCGCTGTGACATGATGCTACGTTGAGATTGTTGTGTGTATGATTGATATTATATGTGTGATTTATAATTGTTTGATTTGGAGATACTGGTATTTGAAAGTGGGTGTTCGGCGGCGAGCCCGGCCGAAAAGCGATGAATTGTTATACATAATGTTATTGCGGGTTTATCTTTGTGTTATTTTATAGTAGTTGTAAGACGAACGTGGCGCTGGGTGAAATTTTTGGCTCGCTTACTCGCTTAATTATGTGATATGGAGCAGTATGTATGACACAAATTACGAGTGGACAAAGACGGTATCAAGGATATGAATTTTAATTTTGAGTGGTATTGAGGCAATCGAGATGTTTATAATACTCAAGATCGATAATGATAATGTCAGCGCAGTTAGTCAAGACGAGCAAGCTCGGTCAGTGAAAATCGTCGTCGAATTTGAAAGCATGCGCGTAAGAGAGTCACCGCTTTAAGTCAACGGATATAAGATATTACGTGAGCCTACTGCTCGCATACTATGTATCGTAGAAATTCCGAAGAGCGACAAGCGTCCCCGACGTTAGTCGACAAGGCTGGCCGAAAGACGCGTTGACATCCCATGATTGTTCGCAGTAAATTTCGAGGGCTTAAATTATATGCGGGTAGACACAACCTCGTTACAAAAAAAAAAAAAAAAAATTTCGGCTCATGCAAGGACCTGAATATATACTTTTTTCGATGATAATATTGTTTCAGAAACTTTTGAAGTCGAATTTCATTTATAATTTAGTAGTGTTCACACATGGAAGAATTTTATTCAAATCGTCTTGTATTTAAGTACCATAAGTCGGGAGAATTAACCGAAACCAACTTGACTGAAGTTTTTTAAAATATCTATTCATACATATCTCCCACATCACCAAAGAACATCATCTTCTTTCCTTCTTTCCCTCGGCTGCCGAACATCTCCCCCCTTGAACATTTTTTTTCCATTTCTCTCTTCGATTACGCTCAAACTCAAGATCGCTTTCAGAATATCGCTTCCTTCCCCATCATTCTCTTTCTCGAAAGGCGTAAGAAATTTCAAGTCTTTCGAGATATTTCTTGGTTTTGACATAGTTGACTTTTAGTTGACTTTTCCATAATTGAATTTTTTATGATAAATCTTAGTCAAGCCAAGGGTTCTGCGACAGATTGGAAATGTAGTGAACGTGATTTAGACGTTTATGACGTTATGGCCGTAGTTGACTTTTAGGTTTTCGTTGACTTTTTATATGATATTTTTATAAGACTTTAAATGCGTAGTGAGGTTATACTGGCACCTTTATTATAGTTGTTATGATGTTAAATTGGGCGATTTAAAATTGATTAAAGTGGTGTTACGTCAAAAAGCCGTAAATTCCGTAAGCCGAGTTATAATTGATATTTGAAAGATGATTGCTAATTACGGACTTGATGACAAGAATAACTTATAAGTCAATTTGTAATGCAGAAAGCTGACATAGCATGGAATTTAGCGGGGAATCGAATAACAAGGTCTGGGATTATAATTGATAGTTTATCCGGCTGCTTTTATACCATTTGTAGATATTCCAAGAGTTATGATTCTAGAACGCCGGTATATAAAGTAGTGAGGTCTTGATTATACTTTCGGTGTCAAGCGGCGCCGGGACGTGGAAGTGGGCGCTACCTTGATCGGGCTCTTCGAAGATTTTACAGAAGGGGCCAGGCGCGAAAGACTTATCTCAATGCATACCTTATGTACATCTTTTCGAATGTACCGCCCTTGTATTATACTGGCGCGTAGTGGTACGCGCCTTTGTAATATAATTACGTGCGAACGGTGTATATGTCCTCGCGATATGATTACGGGGAACGGGTATACATGTAATGGTCAGACGACATGCGAAATTAATACGACATTACGCTGACTCTTATTCCGCAAGATCGGGGCGTCGGTTTCGAGGTAAATACGGCCCCGAACTCCCAACTGGTGACCAGATACGTACTGACGCAAGACTTCGGTATTATTTATGTGGCTTTGCTCAAGACTTCGTGGTATTTACGTATTCGACGCACTTCAGGGTATTTTACGCGGGCTTCGCTTCATCAGGAGTATTTGCGTGGCCTCACGGCACTCGCGGTATTTATGTGGTTTGTCGGCACTGCGGGTATTTATGCGGCCTTCGCCATGGGACGATTTACTTATCATGTTACTGTGACACCGTATGTTTGCTATTGTCGGAAGCAAAGAGTTGGCTATCGTAGAGTTCGATGGAGTTATGTATGATTTCGAAAGCGACTGAGATAGACAACTTACAATTGGGACTACTGTGTGATTTGCGCCGACTCTCCCTTCCTCGGCGATACGCGACGCTATCGCCCTCATACTACTGGGTGATAGCTGCCAAGGCATTTATTCTCTTTGACCTTTGCCGCACAGATTGTCGAGGCCCTATACTACTAGATAATACAAGGGTTTGGCCCTATACTACCAAGATAGCGCCAAGGGTATGATTCTCTTTGATCGCCATTGCATTGTCGAAGTGGCCCCTATACTACTCAAGATAGCCATGTCAGTCCCCTATACTACGGCATAAATGCTGCATGATTCTCTTCTGACGATGGTCGCTATAAGTATCAATGTAGGCCCCATACTACGGCATAATACAAGGGTTTGGCCCTATACTACCAAGATAAATACAAGGGCATTTATCTCTTTGACTCCGCTGTCACAGGCATCAAGCCGAGTGGCCCCATACTACTCAAGATAAATACAATATTTCGCCTCCCATACTAACCGTGATAGCGCGCGTATGATTCTCTTTGATCGCCACGTTAAGTAAGTATCGTCGGTGGCCCTATACTACCAGATAAATACAAGGGTACGATTCTCTTCGATCTCTTTGTTTGTGCATTGTCGAGGTGGCCCTATACTACGGTAGAGCAATAAGGCGGCCAGGTTTTATACTCTCAGGTATAGGCGCTGCTTTATACTTTAAGTGTGAGCAGCGCGCGCTTTATACTTTGTGTATAAGCGTGTTTTGGCCTTATACCTACGAGGTATCATGATTTGTCCATTCCCCAGTAGATCTGATCGAGTATACGCCAAGCATTGGCGATGGTATAATCGCGATACGGCAGGATGCGAGGTTCGATTTACCAGAGTTTTGTCGCCAGGAAGTCTCTGTGATTTCATTTAAAGTATCAAGGTTTATCTAACCCTCTATTATATATTCATGGAAACATGCTCGAAACTTCATGTGGAATGGTGTTGTATGACTTTATCCGATAATCCGTATATATGTATATTTTTTATTCATATTTGACCACGGCTTAATTATTCACAATCTGTTACAAGAAGAACAAAGGCTTTGATGGTTATAATACTTCATTTTTAAGCGCCACTTTGCCGGCAACTATTTTTATTCAGGACACAGATTGTTTCTACTGTAAATTTCCGCATTATCAAGCTTCAGATATGTTATATATATCTTATGGCTAATGGACGGTATACCCTCTGAATTTAGAAACATTAGTGGCGTAAATTATAAATCAAGTTTGTGCTAATCATTGATGACGCCTACGATATTTTATATATACGGTGGAAAATGGATTCAAACGTGTTGTAATATACCGATCTAACTAACGACCCGATACCACGCTGAGGTAAATAAGTCTGTGAGATACTCAATGGAAAATCAAGATAACTGTACTTAGGTTATCCGATTCAAGATATATTACTCACCATACAAGTTAAATGCATATATTCGGGAAGGTCTTACGAGGAACATTTAGTTGTCATAGAGGAGTATGATTGTAAATGTAAGAAGTACTTGAAAGTTGAACTAAAGATGTTGATCGAAGTCAGATATTACACGAGTTACGAGAGGTTAAGATATATGTTTAAGTTATCTGTATGCTTGAGTAAGGTATATTATAATGTAATTAAATTTCCATACTAAAGATAACAGATAGTTAACACCTCTTGTAATTGGGCGCAGACCGAGTAAATAATACGAAGTTATTTGTTATTAGAAGCCAATATGAAAGTTTTTTTCAGAAGTAGCAACCTATAAAATAATACTTCTCGGGGGTATGTTTCAACAAAGCAGAATCTAAATGATTTGCCCGATCGTAGTTAACTGGTGGTTATTTATTTTCACTCGCCTTTTTAGCCGACCTCCTATTTTCCCTACGGGCGTTTCATGCCTAGGTCATTGCGGATGACCGATACGCACGGCCGAGTAGTCACAGACCACAAGACATGGCGACGGTGGTCAAGACTCAACAAATATACTTTTATCTTCCTTAAAGTTTCAAGCATGTAATAATTATTAGTGACTCAAGTTGTATAACAAATTGTTTGATGTGTATTTATATTATGATTTTCTAATGTCATAGTAATTATCAAGGCTCACCCGATTTGATTGTTATACTGCTTTATTTACGACGAAGTTAAGTCATTTTTATCAAGTATCCATCGCTGCATGACTGACATACAGGCTGCATGACGGCCCCAACCTCAGGGGGGCCCAATTAAGTGGGGTCGTTATTATGCCCCGACGAAAAATATTATTCTAAATATAGCATTACCCTTAACAAAATAATTATATCATTCTAAATATATTCAATCAATTCATAGAAAATATTTTCAACCATTTATATATACAAGTTTGGTAAGAATCTTGTAATAATGTCCGAACGTATGCTTATCAATAATAATAAATTATGGAATCTCATATCACCCGTTTGTTAATAGTTTGCAGCATGCATACGGACTAGAGTCCCAACTGTGGTGCGCTTTGGTAAAAAAATAATTTAAAACAACATCGCTTTCATCTAATTTTTTTTTATCCTAGGCCAAAAATGACGCCATTTTTTAACCCTCGACATTTTCATCATATCAATCAACACAAGTTTATCCACGACTCCACAATCGAGAGGAGATTCATTCATGTTCATGATAGTTTAAACTCGATTCCTAGCTTACCCAAGCACTACTAATATTGAATTCTAATACCACAAAACATCATCCATCATAAATGTATGACTTAGAATCTAAATAACAATCAAAAATGATAAATTAAAAAAACTAAATCAAAATGATTCATACCCATATAATTAATGAAAATGATTTAACAATAAATAAATCTTAAGATCAATAACAATTAAAGAAGATGATTAATAATAAATAATTAAAGAAGATAATTAATAATTAAATAATTAACAAATATAGAAGATGATTAATAATTAAACAATTAATAATTAAAGAGAATACTTAACAATTAACACTCAATTAGCCAATTAATCAATATTTAAATTATTCAATTAATCAATTTAAATGACCTACACATATGGATTATCACTTATAAGCATAAAATACATTATATTTTATGTAATTAATTGAATAGTTGTTTATATATCATTTTTAGAATATAATAGTTTGATATTATTATTCCTATAGAATTGAGGTTTAAATTGTGGTGTTAAAAATGATTGATTGATTGTATGAAATTTTTAAATTAAACATTGAAGAATAATCATGATTTAAGTTGAGGCCCAGCAAACCACTACTAGTTAAATCAAATCAGACTAGCTTGTCTAAGTCCATAACCCATCCCAATCCATAGATAATAAGTGAGCCTGATTCATAGTGGTCCATTTCAAACACACCACAAATGGCCTATTACACACCATCTTCGAGTTTTCTCCACTTTCCATCTCCATTACACTTATGCTTCTTCACCATCAACATAATCATCAATAATTGCAAATTTTTAAAAAAATATTATGGTGGTGCAAGGGTAGTTCCGGCTATGTAAGCATGTATATATTATAATTATGTTAAATATTCTTGTAACTTCAATTGTTTCATGCAAAGACTTGTACAGATTTCAGATGCTTGAATTTAACGTAGATGTGAATTGAATTCGAATGACATTCGATTCCATTATTTAATTGTGCTTAAATCCTTTGGTTGAATATATCTATTAAAGAATCACATTATCCCATACGCTTTGAGAAACCATTACCCCCAATATTACAGATAAAATATTACCTTATACAAGCGTGAATGAATATAAACAAGCTTGTTAATATTATAAATAAAATAGTTATAATAACAAATAGTTATATATTTATATGTCATATAATATTAAATATATGTGTATAATTCTTTAATTTGTCTATATAATCAATATATATTTGGTAAATATATTTATTGTGAAAATTACAAGAGGGAAATATTTTATAATAACAAATATATTTTATAATAAAATATATTAGTATTGTTCAAAATTTAAATATTAATATACTCTTAAAGTGATAATATTCCAAATTATAAAATGTATATCTAATGAATATCTTAATATCAATTCTCTTTAATTTTTTTTTAAAAGTATATTTAAATTAATATTTTATAGTATTACTTTAAAACTAAGTATATTGTATTTCAAAACTAATATGTCAGTAATATGAAACCTAATATATTATCGCTATAACTTTGAAATTACTAATTACTTTAAAATATACTTGAAATTTAATATATTAACATATTTGTTTTCAGATTATTTATTCTATTATCATATATAAACATGTAAGATAAATTATTTGATTCATATAACATAATTATTTGATTCATAACATACCAAACAAAAAAGAATTGAATTGTTCAAAATAATTTGTTTACCATGCTATATTCCATTACCACATTCATTTCATTACCTTCAAATTCATTCCTTCATAGCAAACGAGATTTCAGATCTGCTGAACAATTGCATTATACAACCTGACATCAAGTATTAACTGAATAGACAATTGAAGAATCAAATATTAATGATATACTCCGTAATTGATAAAGTTGAAATTATTGTTATGGAATATGAATAGACAATTAAAGAAAGTTCCCTTTGGAGCATTTTGTTGGAAATATGAGATGTTAGATCTCATAAATACGCTGCTCGTCAATAATTGATTGGCATAACCGATTTTATCTATTTAAATAATAAGCCAAATATACAAGTAATTGTCGGACAATTAATATATTAGATAACCGATCGACACAGTGTTGGCGATTTCGCTTACTGTATCCTACCATAATCTATATATTAATACGATGTCTAGGTTCGACTAACTCAAGTAAAAAGTTTAATGGGCTTTGTTAACTCTCTTCCAAATCCTAAAAAGAGTGACATCTGACGCCTATATAAAGCCAAGCTACGATTGCATTTAAATTATTGGTGACCAATTCTTCCAACTTCAAGCTGGTAATTCTCTCTCCCCCCCCCCTTCATGCTAGTCGGCTCAAGAGTGGAAAAATCCTTTGGGACTTTTTCTCTGGCCCAACCTCGCTTCATCAAGCGATTATTTTAAAGAGCCTCTAAGTTTCACTAAGTGCTTCATTCATACGTTAAAGTGAATTATTCTTAAAAAGAAAATATACGCCGATTATTCAGCCTCCTCAAAAACATATTTCGCCGCATTTATCCATGACTTAAAAGACACACTGCATTTATTATTTTATATTCAGAATCTTGGTTACGGCTTTTATAATCGATATATTAATCCGCAAAATCCAACAAGGGTATCGTCATGCGAGCCGCCTACTTAATTGTAATTATATAATTAAATGCATGAAATTAGTTTATGTATAGTTGAATCATTCTGATGTAAGCTGGGACCGCAATTGGGATAATTTTTAATTTAGGGGATTGTAAGATAAGCTGATTAAATAATTAAATCTGATTAATTATTAATTATTTTCCAAAATAATTAATGGTTAACTCTAAATATTTTTCCGATTTTATGAATTTTCTGGAAATATTTTGAAGAGTCTATATCGCTGCTGATTAACTCCATAAAACTCGATGGTTTCGTGGTTATAACGTTTCTGTAACAGTGCGTCTTGCACGTTTCTGTGCTGAACTGCACGTCTTGGACTAGGCCAGCCCATTTGGGCTAAAGCTTGGTTCTGATGGCTCTTGGGCTCGGCTGCTCTCGGGCCAACAACACCTTTTGGACTTGTTTGCCTTGTCTTTTGGGCCAACAACCTCAAGACGCATTATTTTCAAGTTTAAATTAATATTTTCGACATAAATTAAATTATTTTAAATTAATTTCAATTTGAAAATTAGTTTACTAATTTAATTTAACTACTTTTATTCAATCATTAGTAAGTTATTTTAATTAATATTTGATATTAAATTGAAATAAAGACTATTAATTAATTCTAATTTGATTAGATTTAATAATTTGAATTGATTTAATTAAATTAGGAATCCATTATTATTTGATAATTGGAGTTCCTTAATAACATATAATTTGAAATTAAATTTTCTTAAAAGTGTAAATTAAATAAATTATATTTTCAGAAATACTTATTATTTAAACACTTAAAATAGTTTAAATAAATATTTACATTATAGTAATTAAATTGTATATTTACTGATGAATATACAATGACATATATTACATTATTTGTGTGCCTTAGAATATGGTTCTATCTATTATTTATGATACGCCATTTTATTATCGGATAATTAGAAATGGCCATATAATATGATAATCGATAAAGAAGGAGATTAGTTATATGACTTAGATGTATTTTAGGAAAATACGGTTAGTTTTTGCCTAAGATGAATGAGTAGAGATTTTAATTTCCTATTATTATTTGTCTAAATGTAATTAATCAAAATGAGACTCACCGGTTTCAGTGCATTGACAGAGATCATTAGTGTATCAGCGTAGTTTAGAACTAGTCTAGATTTTACATGTGTCATATCACAAGTCTTTTGTTAGTGTTATATTTTATGCTTGTAATTTACGTTATATATAACCTGCCAGGTATATATGCTTAACTTAATTACAAGCGGCAAATATAACTAATCCCATCATAAATTAAGTAGTATCACATACCAACTCTAAACTGGAACGAACCTTATTTATGTGCGGACCTACCGTATTGTTAGACGCATCATACTTAAGACTTCTTCCAACGGGCGTTTACACGGACATTCCCCAATCGATCGACTCTCATTATAAACATTCAACCCGACTTTACATCGGTAGACTCGTTACTTAAACGCATTTCCAATTGATCGACTGGGGTCTTGACAAAATAGGTCACTAGCAATTTCCAAGATGAACTTCAGCGACGCCAAGAATCACGACGGTCATGACGGTGATTGCCAAGACCTACCTGGATCAAAGTCAAATGTACGCGCCGCCGTTTCGATTCTCTCACTACGAGATCTCGTATACTTAGCATTTTAGTGATTTGTAAACTACAAAGGAAGCTCAGGTTTTGGCTGTGACAATGAACCCTCGAAAAACACCGTGTCGAAGTTTCAGATCTTCTTCCCTACTTTATTTTATTGTTTATATTATTTATACGCTAGAATCAAGTTTAGGTTTCTATTATATACTGAACGCGATATTAATTATGTATTGCCGCATATAATTATTATTTTTTAAAATATAAAGATTAATTAAATTTATATTTTCTATATCTCCATAATATATTTGATCAATTGAAATTAATTGTTTATCGCGATTGAGAATTATATATATTTTGCTTCGATTTGTATTTGTATCAGGTTTCAGAGTATCAAATCAAACATTATTTAAAGGAGACGTTAATATTATTTTAGCCTATTCAAGCATTTGTTTACAAATTGCTAAAGTGTATTTCCGTGAAATTTGTATTAACTTTCTTAAAAATAAAAATCCAATAAATACTCTTAAACCTTATTCACTTCCCCTTTTGGTGTTGTCATATAAAGCAATAAGCAGATTTCAAAGCGAAGTTCTCTACTCTTGAGTTTTTACACTCAAGAGAGTCGATCTTGAAATATGACAACTATGTGCAATGTGCCTCAATTCGGTTTGGATATAAATGTTGCTCATATTCTCTGTCCTACTAATATTGTCGATTTGAGTCATAGGATGAAGTTTTTCTTTCAATCACAAGATTATATGGTTTGGCCCATAACAATCAATGGATCAATCAAAATCACAACAAAGAAGAATCTTATGGAATGAAAAGGTCGTATGGATCGATACTGCTCGGGCTCGACGACGGCTCGAGGTCAAGGTTTTCAAAGTTTGATCATGCCACGAGATATGGGAACTTCTTGCAACAAGAATACGGCGAATCAACTCGAAAGCAATATCCTTGAAATTAAAGAGGAAGACGTAAGCGTTGTCAATAGTTGATTTTGATGGTACGATTATCTCTACTCATTTTAAAGAACCGAATGACAAATTTATCATTTATTTAAATGTTATTTGTACGAAAATACTTCATCTTTTGTGATACTTCGATGAGATATCACACGTAGCTTAATTTTATGAAAACTCTTTTTAATCTCATACGTCCTTCCGTTATTTCAATAGAAAATATTTCAAAAGAAAAGAAGGATTTTGAATGTGACTCTTATTTTCAAAGTGAGCATGACAAAATATTCTCATACGATGAATTTAGTAGAAAATGCTCATGTATGAAGAATATGCTTTGAAATGATTAAACTTTGATTTGACCTTACATGATAATGTATCAATTGATGATTCTATAAAAAATCATGTTAAGGTTAATCAGGATAATAACATGCCATGTTCCGTTGAAATCCCTCAGCACGTTATTTCCAGGATCAGAATTACGCTGGCGTAGTTTGACGATACGTGACATATATCGCAGTACACAAATCACATAAATCTCATGATTTTCCACCACACACGTCCAAATGTATTATTACATGTTTTTATTATGGTTTAAGTGGACATATAAAATTTGATTGCCCTACCCAAAGTGAGTTGATAAAATATTTTACTTTTAGCGGGTAGTAAATGGCTCAAAAACTAATCCTCATGGACCCAAAAGATTGGATACCAAAAGCACCTCTATCGGGATTGATTCATAAGCCCAAGCCGCTGCAAGTGAATGATGATCACCGAGCTTCATGGAATATCAGGATGATCACCCTTTATTCGACGGTAATCATCACAGACAAAGTTGGTATCTTCTAATCTCGTTATCATTATGCCTTTATATATGGTTTCAGGCTCTCATTGTGTACGATCGATGTCGCCATTATTTTATATGCTATTTTCATACTTGTTTCAGAAAGTTAGTTTTGTCATTCCAAGACACCTTTTGTTCGAGGAACGGTTATTATGAAGCCTTAAACAAATTCAAGCCACCCCAAGAGAACTTTTGTTCCAGGGGCGATTTCATTTAACCTACGTGTCCTTTCACTCATGCAAATTATTGTTTGCCAGATGTCTTTTAATATTCACTCTATATATATTTTAAGATTGGCATACCCGTTTATGCAAAAAGTGAAAATATATGAGTTTTGGCATGCATTCTTTTATTATGTTAAAATGTTGTGCGTTCATCACTTAAGAACTTTTTATGCAAAACTTTTATATTCAAAACTCATCCGAAAAGTCATTCTTGAGATTGAAACTTTTACACATCTTATCTTTTCTAATCTCGTTGACATTTTCTTGTCTTGTATGACTCGTGTTGGCTAACTAATTGAATATGATATGCCCACTTGTCCTACTTTCTTGAGCTTACACGTCTATGTGCTTTATTTATGACTCTATGCGCCAAGAAAGATCATATTTACTTTGAGTCTCCGCTTTGGAGCATATCTTCGTAGTATCATTCACCCATTATATTTATTAGTATGATATTTATATGATTTTGATGTATCACTTGTGCTAAACATGAAACTTGCTTTTGGTGATCATCATGGATGATATATGTGAAATGTGTTGTTCATATATGAATATTCTTACATGAACACATTTCACATGGTTTCGCGCTCCAAATTTTCGACGATTCAATTCATCTTTCAAGCGTAACCGTAGATATCTCGATTCGGTAGAACGGGAAATTCCATATGACACAATAGATCTCGACAAGTCGCACTATACGCCAATCCAAGCATGCATCGCCCCTCTGTGAAGTCGAAAGGTACTTTTGGAACAATTCAATGCATTACCAAGGAAAGAATCCAAGCATTATATTTCACTTTAATTAGATCCATTCGGGGAATATTCATCTTATTATACTATTCTACTTAGATTAGAATAATTCTACGGTTACCAATGGGACTAAAAACGGTATCCAAAGCTTCGCTTAGAAAAAATCCAATTTGTAAAATTTATATGATTCCTATAGCCTGCTGTTTCATATTCAAGGAATATTTTCTCTGCCCAACCCGGCCGTATCTAATGAAGGCTGGGAGGATTGTGGTACATTTGTTAGAATCTATATGAATTTCATTTCAGGATAAAAATACCAAATTCATACATCCCTGATCCTCAAATGATATAACATCTAAAATTCATATACCCACTTATATGAATACGAGAGTATTTTACAGAGATGCCAATGGAAGCCTATCTCCAAATCTTTTCAATTTAAACCTCCTTTGAATTCCATCGTTGAAGCACTTAAATGTAAGGCTCTATTGTCCACACCAGAGAGTAATAATCTCTACATTTATATATATATATATATATATATATGGATTGAATTGATGAAAAATCAAGAGGTTAATTTTCATTTCTTCCTTGATATTTTCTCGGCCATTCTGCAGAGGAAACGGAGGAGTTAGTTTTTTTCATTGTAATTATGAAATCCTAAATGATAAGTGATCACTTATATACTGTCCATCATTTAGTCTAAAGCCCAACCGAACGGTTAATGAGCC
Organism: Lithospermum erythrorhizon; assembly: GCA_019722365.1. Taxonomy (NCBI): domain Eukaryota; kingdom Viridiplantae; phylum Streptophyta; class Magnoliopsida; order Boraginales; family Boraginaceae; genus Lithospermum; species Lithospermum erythrorhizon. Next base: position 95,203 of record JADFUC010001781.1, on the reverse strand, counting down.
GACTCGTTTGATTTAATTAAACTGCTATAAAATCAAACATTAACAGTTGTTAATAGTAACCAACAAGTTACTAACAAGCTCAATTCAACTATCGAATTAATTCAATTGACTAATTAATTAATTCGGTTCATCCAATTTATATTTTACATTATCAATGTGTACCCTTACCTGAGAATATTCGTTGATTACAATAAACTCTCAATTTAAGAATGTGCTTTAATTTCATACATTGTATTATAATTCAACGCCATCGAATGTATTGTGACCTTCTGTGACTCGATATTGCAGCCAGGAGTAATAATAATAATTGACCAATTACTATTATTATAACTATTAACGAAGAAGCATCTAAGAATCGCTCATAACCCCTTACTATCATGAACCAAAACTAGTAATATACAATTACTAAGGTGAACACTAAGTTCCAAAGAATCACATTTAACCAACCTCGTAACGAATCGACACACAATTATCACAACGTGGCATAATAAAAAGTGGAATCAATTTTCATCGATTTCAACATATATAATGTAACCGGACATAGCACGCGGTTACATATATGTAGTCGGGACCCATAAATGTACAAGAACCTAATCACTACTATACCTTTGGGCGTTTGCGAAGATTTCTTCAACATTTAGTGTATAAAACTTCTTATTTATGCGCTACGCCCCACTAACCTTTGGGTGAACTCAAGCGTTCTTCATCACTCTTTGGATTCTTATTGATTTTCATCAAGTATCAAAGTGAGGAATTTAACTCCATTATACTCAATCTTAAGTTTGCAATGTCATCCATCATCACTAGAACATTCGATCACTATTTATACCCACATTTCACAACTCATGAAATAAGAATAAGAAAGTTTGAAATAAACATGAGCACGCTCAACCAACGAATATGTTTAATCTTGGTTTCTCAACCAAATGTATGATTAAACACTCATTCATGACTAATTGCTCATTTAACGAGAATATATTTATTACTTCGACGATTCACCAACCGTGAATGTAAAATAGAATGGGCTTTTATTTCATTTAATCACCATCCAAAAAGATAAAAATATAGCTTTATACTCAATCCATGTATTCTATCTTATTTCATTTTAAATGACCTCAAGTCATTTATCGAGTATTATTTATTCATGTTGTCATTCAGACACCGCATTTAGCTTTAAACGCATCGTTGTTGACACCTTTGATATAACCCTAGCCACTTCGAATTATTCGAAGTTGGCATATTTATTTTCACTATTTGAACTTCACAAATTTAAGTCTCTATAATGCACAAATAAATTACAACACTATAGTAGATAAATAAATATCAGCTTCCTTCGATTAAGTACAAAATGGTTTAATATCAACTTTGGATTCGAAGTTAAATTATGTCTACTACAAATAATATTAATACTAACATATCCTTATACGAGACGCTTCAAAGTTTGTTTATCAAACACAACTCTTTGAGTCATTTTGCCATTTAATATGAATAAAATTAATTTAAAGCGTAGGTATAACAACTTTAATATGTGAAATTATTTCATTCTTTGTGTTTCACCACGTTAAACACAATCAAATACCTAGACATCAATCTTAACGACATCTAAAATAATGAAATTTCTGGTATGTGAAATCAAAGATCTCATCCATTTGTGTTTATCTTCATTAAACACAATTCCTTAATTACGATTCAACAAGTAATGCTTTTAAGATTTAATGATGTCTCATTCTTCGATTTATATATTACTTATATCAGATGATACTTCCGACTCGTAACTTCATAGTGTCTAAATGGTCCTTCCATACTCTTATCAATTTTGATGTATCATTCAATGACTCAAATCTTTAATTAACTTATATGTAAACATACAAACTTAATTTATACTAGTGAACCTCCCAATAAGTCTAGTAAGAGTTGACTTAGTTCATCTTTTCAAGATTATATCAAGTTCGTCGAGTCATGTCCAAGTATTACTCAATCGTATGTTATTCAAGGTGTCTCTTTCAAAGAAGAAAGAGTAATGTTTCCTTAATCGAATCACCTGATATGGAAACGCAGTATGTCAAACATGCATATCTATTTCTACTCTACAAGCGCAGTTAAAATAGTTTAGAATCCCAACCACCTTCATGTAGGATTTAAAATTGTGCTCTTATAATGTAGTCGCCTATCATTACACAGTTGTACCAATAACTTTCTTGTATCTTCGTCTTCCACTAGTCGTTCTACTTCTGGGCCTCATATCCAAGATTAAATCAATATATGAAGTCAAAACTAGTGTTCTCGACACTAGTAAATTTCAGCTGCCAAGACATTACAAATTGACAACAAAATTATTCGAGATACGAGTTTTAATCAAATCTCTTTCAATTCCTAAATGTTACTTAAAAAACCCTTCTTTCTATGCTTTGAAGTTCAAATAACGTTAAATCATTAAATCAACTTATAGTTCCCAATGCTCACTCTTTCCGCATGCTCGACGCGAACCGAATAGATAACTTTGCTTATTTGGTTACACAACATAAGCTTTTGTTTCATCACAATTCATGAACCATAGTTCATCATGTTAAAGAAACTAACATCACATGTCTCAGATGCAGATACACAACATTCAAGATCATTCAATAGTTTTTCTCAATCGAAGCTATAAAAAGAGATTAAACTATTTATTATTTAGCGCTTTTTGGTGGCTAAGAAACAATATGACATATCAGCTTCATAGCATCATCACCTTTGATCGAATAAAATTACTCATCCTTCAATCATATCACGTGATCTTGTCACTTGAACCAAAGTTCACGCAACGTATCAACATAATCAATCAAGTCTAAATGTTTCCGTGGTGGTATTTAAAAGTTTATCCTCTTATTAGCATACAACCGATTGTAATGGTCAAGGAGATCGCTACAGTAACATTTTGTTTCAACAAGCTGGTCTCGGATTGCTAACTTATTTTATTTCACATTATAAAGTCATGCATTTAGTTTGACCAATAAACGCGTAATTAAATGTTAGAATATAGTATGAATTTATTCTGGTGATAAACACCAATTGCACATCCCGGATTTTCAAAATAATGTAAATTAATCTAATGATAAAATACAAATGTATGAATACGGTGAATTTTACATTTCAACGGAAGTTTTAATTGAACCCAAATCCCCACGAAGGCCTCGCGTGATGTTTCCTTCAAGATCATTCCAACGCTCAACACCGAAAAGATGTCCCCTGGGACGCACACACCAAGAGGAAACCTAACCGAGAACTTGAACTTGCTGTGAGTCGAGATGAAATGAGAATCGGAAGAGAAAAATTCTTCAAATTCACCAAGTGGGCGGCACTAGAGAGGGAAGGAGGTTTTTTATGATTCTAATGTCATGAAAAACCTAATCCCCTCTTAAATACCAAGCCCCAAAATTCCCACTCGGCAGCAACTCGTTAAGAAATCGGCTTTAACTCGTTAACTTAATTAGACCGTTACTTTGTTCTCTAATTAAATAATGAGTTACTAGTGAGTCATATATTTTAAATTAACTTAACAAGTCTAACTTATCAAGTTATTCATCGATTTTCATCGCTTAATTGATTAAACTCGGCAAGTTTAACCAATTGATGTTTATCAACATATATATTTGACAATATATAAATATCGAGAAATACATTTCTACTACAAGTCTCGCTTTAATTTCATTCATGAAATATTATTCGAATATCATCAGATGTGGCGCGACCTTCTGCGCCGTATAATAGTAGTCAGAGTAATAATAATAATTGACCAATTACTATTATTATAACGATTAATGAGTAAGATCTAAAGAATCGCTCATAACCCCTTAAATTATCACGAACCCACACTAGTAATATACCATTACCGAACACTAAGCCCAAGAATCACATTTAACCAACCCTAGAATGAATCTCTGACACATCATCGCAACGGGCACAATAATAAAAAGAGAATCAATTCTCATTGATTTCCAACATAAAATGTAAACTTAATATGCCAAACATAATAGGAAATATGCAACTTAAAATAAATGTAGCCAGTAGCTCAAAAACAACCCATACATATTTACAAAATGAATTGTTAATATAATCTGCATTTCAAATCTCACAAATGTACAAGTGTATCACATCTACTATAATTTCTGGATTCAAACCAAGAACACCGCATACATTTTGAATCAAGTATAGTAGTAGGTTATCAACCACTATGTAAAGTAATACGCAAGGTGTAATAACCGTTACTTAAAAAAAAAAAAAATTAAATTAAATTTTTTCTACGGCTGGGACCCGTGAATAAGATATTCTTTTTTTTCGGGATGATGATATTATTTCGTAAAAATTTTTGAGCCGAATTTCATTTATAATTTAGTAGTGTTTGCCATGGAAGAATTTTATCTTGAATCGGGTTCGTGGAGATTTAAGTACGATAAGAGAATTAACCGAAACCGAACGGGACTCGAGGTTTTAAATATCTAGTCATGCTTATCTTCCACATCATCATTATCAAACACTTCATCATCATCTTTTCATGCTATGGCCGAAATATTCACCCCTCCCCTAAAAAATTTCATTTTCCATTCCTCTTCGATTGTCGCCAAACTCAAGACGGCCAGAATATTGTTCTCCCCATCATTCTCTTCGAGTTAAGTGTAAGAATTTCAAGTCTTTCGAGATATTTTTGGGTTTTGACATAGTCAATTTTCCATAATTGAATTTTTATGATAAATCTACTTAGCATGTTCTGCGACGTATTTGAAATATTTAATTGTGACAGATCAAGCCAAGGACGCATGGTCGAAGACTTTTTAGGGTTTTCGGGGTTGACTTTTTTATGTGGATATTTTTATAAGACTTAAATGCAGGTTATATTGGGACCTTATTATAGTTGTTAAGCGATGTTAAAGCGTATTTAAAATTGATTAAAGGGCGCATATTAAAAGTGTAAATTCAACTCATTATAAATTGATATTTCTAGTATACTGTTAATTACTTTAATTTGACGATTAGTTAGAATAACTTATAACCGATTTGTAATGAGAAAGTGATAAAAGCGAATTGAAGGGGAATCGATCAATAAGGCCCCACGGGATTATAATTCGATAGTTTATCCGTCACGTTAGAATCGTTTGCAGATAGTTCCCCAGCAGTCAAGTTATGTATCTCTAGAACGCCGGTATAGTAGTAGCTCTTGATTATACTCTTCTGGTGTTGTTTAGGCGCCGATCGTGGAAAAGTGGGCAAGTATCTTTGATCAAGCTGCCAAGGCTCATGGGTAATGGCAGAAAGTAAAGACTACCCCACCAAGCATTTTACGCACTTACTTTAAACAATGATATTATCAGGAAGTGATTACAGAACGATATACATGTCATTGTGTTATGATTACGTGAGAAACGATATACACGTAATTGTTATATGATTATGCTGACATATTCTCGCGGCGTTAAAAGACGCTGAGGTAAAGTAATAGCTTTAACCCAACTTATATTTCTCGATTGTGGAATTGTTGCACTTTATTTATTTCTCGGCCTTATCTACACTTATGATTTCGTGGGCTCATATTTATCAAGTGTTTTCACTTTACGATCAAGGGAATGTTTAACAAGCAAGGCTGGATATCGTTTGGGAGCAGAGTAGTCGGTTATCGAGAGTTACGGTTGTGAGTTATCTATGACTGAGGCGCATCAGTATCAAGACCCTATACTGGGATTAGTAGTGATTAGACTCTCCTTCCTCAAGTGATACGTGATCTATTACCCTATACTACGGTATAACAGGCGGTTTGGCCTATACTCTCGGTATAAGAGCGATATGACTTCTCTTTTGATCGCTGTCAGTACAAGACGTTTCAAGGTGGGCCCTATACTACGGTATGGGCCATATGGCTTGGCCTTATACTTCTAAGATAAGAAATGTACGAGTTCGAGATCACTCTCACAAGGCATTGTCACGTGGGCCCTATACTACGTATAAATGCCATGTGCCTCATTTTAAATAGATGAGTTGGGACAGGCTATACTTTGTGTATAAGGCGCGCCTTATACTTTGTGTATAAGCTGGGTTTGGCCTTATATCATGTATGTTGCTGAGGCGATTGCTGATAGTCCATTCCCCGCAGTACGACTGTTATACAAGATGGGGAGGACGGTATAATCGCTGGGATACGGTAGACAGAGGCTCACGACTGAGTTTTAGTCGCTGCTGGCCCATTGGGATTTTCCTCAAATTGTGTGTCACGAACCTTCTATTATATCTTCACGTATTATGTTCCGAGATTTCCTCATGAATTACGTTGTATGACCTTTAAAGTCCTGATATATGTATTTTATTCATATTCACCATTATATTATTGGGATTTGACCTGCTCCTGCATGGGTAAGTTCACCCCCTGTGTTAAGTTTCACTAAGCCTCGCGCTACACCCCCTTTTCGCATCGGGGCGGTATTTCATTTGTGCCGTGTCGATTGTATCAAGCCACTGAGCCAAGAGGTCAAGCTTGAGAGTTTTGTTCCGAAAGCGGCTAAAGCGAAAGACGAAGGCGAGATCCTCACCATTTTACGTTGTCAACTGTTGGATTGTTGTATTTTTCCTTTTGAAATGCATTGGTTTCATTGCTATTTTGCGACCAAGTATACAATACGTATCATTCCCTGGCCAGAAATTACGGCATTACTTTATTTTGGGATGTCAGGTATATATATGGGCTCATTGCTCGATATCACCGGCGATTTGCAATTTTAAAAACCTGCTTGATTTAAAACTTAATTGCATCTACATTGGGACGAAACGACTGTATTTAAACCGAGTCATCCATCGTTCGGGGCGACTCATTGCTCCAGATTTTACCCATTCTCACTCAGCATGGGCTTGCACTGGGCGGGTCGCTAATTTTGGTATCAAAGCTAGGTTTCGGGACATTGCTGACCAGGCCGGGCAAGGCCGACTTGTTTTTCCTTGAGTCGCCAAGGAAGGCGCTCTTTTGTAAACTATCTTTGTCATAGACTGGCATGACGCCACCTAGAGCGCGGGGCGGCGTAGGAAATGTAGAAAGCGCACGGGTGGGCCGTATGAGGCCTAGTACCGGTAGGGTATACATGTCGAAGACAACATGACCAAATAGGTCCGGAAAGCGCAATGAGTACGTCAAGGAGGTTTCAGGTGTAATCAGAGGCATGAATGTCAGCGGCCGAGCAACAGCCTAATCGCGCAGCAAAGCTTGTTTGATCGGCTTCACAGGATCCACCGGTTTTCGCGGGTCTCGTGAGCGTGCTATCGAAGCCCATCCTGACACGTAAGCCGATTTTGAGCCGACGGGATTGCTGGCTAGATGGCTGCTTTGTTACTTATAGGCTTCACGAGGGCGCCGTGGATCATGGGAGAATCCTCGAAAGTGCATCTCCCCACCAGAGGAGGTCTACAAGCTCGGGAGCTTACTTGCCGAGCTCTTCCGAGTAATTATTGCTCGATAATCTGGGCCATTTACGCCTCGAGCAGAGTTCGATTTCGCCGACAATGCGTCAAGGCCACTGGAGAGTACGGAAAGTGCTTCATGATTTGTCACTACTTCCCCGATGTTTATCCCAGGAAAGTAAGCAGGGATCACTAGATCTGTGGACGGATCGACGTAGAGCACGGGCCACCGCATCTCACCACGGAGTTTACTAGTTTCCACGCCATGGCGAATGCCACCAAGATGGAAACAGTTGGCAAGAATTGTGAGGCGAAATGGGATCGGCGAGAGTCGACCGAGACTTTCTATTCGCAGACCTTCTACTTCTAGAGTTCTATGAGGATCTGATCACAGAAATGCCCTCGGGCAGAAGTCACTTCAAAGGTTCGGTCACCACCGAGTTACGTTACTACCCTTCTCGCACAAGGAAAGATCCGGGCGGGTCCGTAGGTCTTCCGGGTCCGTATAGATCCGTTGTTACCACAAGGGGTCGATCAGCACAAAGCAGATTGCCTGGCGCGGTCTTACGCTATCGACAAGCAAATGCGACATTTGGCGAAGGAGCGCCCCCAGCCTTCCTGCAGGGAGCTTCAAGACTACCGCTGGGAAAGTTATCGTGAGTTTGTGGTTTATTCAGCCGTCAGCAGTGGAGGCCGGGATATTGAACAGAGACCGTAAGGAGTCAGCTGTGGGTGTGAGTCGAAATGAGCCGGGTCGAGGCCGACCATGCCAAGACACGTGAGGCGCAGTGATACCCCCAGAAATGCATGTAGTACATTATTTCTCAGATGATATCGGTGCCGCGTTGTTTGACTCGCTATGCATTCTTTTTGTTTCTCGAGTTTTATTTCTCTCGCCTTTATCTCAGATGCCAAGGGCCACTGCTCCACTCAGATTACGACACCTGTGGGAGTGTCACCAGGGTTGACGGTATGAGATCGCCCTTTGATTGCCGCGGTCATTTGTTGCCTGCTGATGCATTTCCATTGTGCTTCGATTTTTGATCTTATCTTCGGGTATGGATTGTCGGGGAAACATCACGCCGTTATCGATCGCTATCGAAAGAGATTACTGCGGGTTCGTGAAGACCGCATATCCGGGATTTCAAGGGAGACGTAAAGATTTTGCCTTCTCGAAGCTAGACGCGACTGGAAAGGTGAGATTGATTCTAGCGGCGCTATTGGGTTCTCGGGTTACGCGTTGATTTGAGTAGGGAAGCACGGCATATTAAAGACGCTGCTGGTATTTCCGCCGATGTTTTTCCCGACTTACCTGGTCGCCACCGCAGTAGATTGAATTTGTTATCGAGGTTGTTCCTGCATAACACCAATTTCTCTCTTCCCACCGCATAAAGATTTGCCCACTTAGCCATAGAATCATGACTCGCTATTGTGAATTGCTGACAGTGGATTCATCGTGACCGAAACAGAGTCTCCAAAGGGGCGCACTAAAGGTTGCTCAGAAAAGAAGCGATACGAGGTCACAGATCGACTATAAAAATTGAATAAGTTGACCATTAAGAACCGAAACCCATTTCCTCTTAATCGATACCGGTTTGATCACCGTGTTGACGCGCGTGTTCTCGAATGATTGCTAACCGGTTATCATCGCTGAGTGATCAAAGGATCAAAGTGGAGATATTCAAATCGCTTTCCGATCTCAAGTATGGACATTATGAGTTTGAGCGGCTGCCATTTGATCGACAAATGCAATCGCGCCTTTTGATGGATTTGATGAACGTGTGTTTCGGAGTATCCGACGAAGCCAGGCGGTATTCATTAATGATATTCTAATATATTCTGTAGGGGATATGAACACAGGCATTTCATAGACAGAGCCGAGACCTCAGACCACCAGCTTGTATGCCAAGTTTTCCAAATGTGAGTCTCCGCCGGGCGAAAAGTGCACTCCCGGGTCATGTTATTTCGGCGAGATGGTTTCGATCCACGGCTGAAAATATGAATATCGAAAATGTCATTCCACAAGTCACGATCGAAAGTTGTGGAGTTTTGGGTTTACCGGTTCTTATAGGAGATTCATCAAGTTCTTTTCCTTGATTGCTGCACGCTATCAATTGTGCTGACCGTAGTGCGGGTTCCGCGACTGGGACGATGACAAGGGAGGACCGCTCAGCATACCAAAGGAAGCTGACTGCCCAAGGGCGATACCGTCTCCTGCCCCTGGTGGCTACTGCGATTTATAGCGATAAGCCGCATCGTGATCAAAAGTGCTCGACGCAACGGGCGATTGCCCATGCCTCCGACAACAGAAATCACGAAATAACTATCCGACCCATGATTTTGAGTTAGCCAAGAGTAGTCGCCAAGGCTAAGCCGCTGGTACATTATTCAGATGGGTTAAATGCCGTATTTTTATCGATAACAAAGAGTTCAAATATCTTCCGACGCAGTAGATCAATTGGCGTATAGGCGGATGGAGTTCATCGCGATTATGACTTGACTATCGAAAGTACCACCTGTGAGAAGCGTAAAATGCAAGAGCCGACGACCGAAGTAGAAAAGCGGGAAATCAAAGGATCCGCAGGCAGACAACGGAGTCGGGTTTTGAATGCCGGCAATGACGGGAGATTTTTCGCCTATACGAGAGTTCGACCAAGGTTGTGGATCGAATCTAGAATTTCAGCAATGAGACGCAGTAGACCTGTGTCACGTAAGAGGGACGCGGTGTCGGGTCGACGTATTTACCGCTGACGAAATGAGTTAGTATTGCTTATTTTAAAGCGATATTTGATTTGTGTTATTATATTGTTCCGCTTGATTGTTTGAGGGTTGTTAAATTTCGAGGTCGAATTTTATTAGGTGGGTAGATTAGACAAACCCACAAAAAAATTAAATTAAATTTTTTTCGGCTCAAGGACCCGAATAAGATAATTTTTTTTTCGATGATGATATTATTTCGTAAAAAATTTTTTAAATTTTAATTTCTATTTATAATTTAGTAGTGTTCGCCATGGAAGAATTTTATCTTTGAATCGGGTTCGTGGAGATTTGGCACGATGTCGAGAAATTAACCAAACCTAACTAGACTCGTAGTTTTAAATATCTAGTCATGCTTATCTTCCACATCATCATTATCAAACACTTCATCATCATCTTTCACGCATACGAATATTCACCCCTCCCCTTTAAAAAATTTCATTTTCCATTTCTCTCTTCGACACGCCTCAAACTCAAGATCGGTCAGAATATTGTTCTCCCCATCATTCTTCGAAGTTAAGCGTAAGTAAATTTCCAGTCTTCGAGATATTTCGGGTTTTGACATAGTTGACTTTAGTTGACTTTTTCCTATAATTGAATTTTATGATAAATCTTAGTTTGCTATGGCCTCGCGACGATTTCGAGCTATGAATTGTGATTTGTGAGATCAAGCTGGTAGACGCATGGCCGAGTTGACTTTTAGGTTTTCGCTGACTTTTATGGATATTTTTATAAGACTTAAATGGGTGAGGTTATATCGACCTTATTATAGTTGTTGCTTTATGTTAAATCGCGGATTTTAAAAATTGATTAAAGGGCGTTATGTTTAAAAGTGTAAATTCCAACTCGAAAGAGTAATCGATATTTCGAGCATGATATCATAATCACGACTACTTATTGCTGTAATAACTTTATAAATGATTTTGTAAATTTGTGAAAGCGATAAGACGGAATTCTAATGAATCGATTGGTCATATCAATGATTTAATCGATGGGCTTATCCATGTTAGAATCTAAGTAGATAGCCTCTAAGAGTCAAGTTATGTATCTTCTAGAACCCGTGGTCTCGACATAATTTTCTCAAAATAGCGCCGATCAGCACTGATTGTTTTTCATGGGGCACATAGCTTCGGGCAGGGCGAAAGACTATCTCACGGGCGTTACTTTACGCACTTACTTTAAATCAGGTGAACATATTATCGTGGGTACGATTACGCGGTAACGATATACACGTTTATTTGCTATGATTACGTGAGAAGATATACACGTAATTGTTATACGATTATGGATTATATTTCTCATAAGGCAAGATCGGCTGAGGTAAGAATACCAACCCCAACTTATATTTCGATTGCCTCAGTTTGGCAGATTACATTTATTTCTTGGCCTTATCGGCACTTATGATTTCGTGGGCTCATATGACATTGTGTTTGACTTACGATCAAGGATGTTTTAGTCATACATTGATATCAAGCTGGTTAGAGAGTCGGTTATCGAGAGGTGACGGTTGCAGCTATCTATGACTCGAGGTGACCTTCAGCATCGTGGGGCACTCCTATACTGGGATTATAGGATTAGGCGACTCTCCTTCCGCAGGATACGTGACGCTATTGGCCCTATACTACGGTATAGCCAAGGGTTTGGCCTTATACTTCTCGGTATAAGAGCGACATGACTCTTTTGATCGCTTTCATTGTGCATTTGCCGCGTGGGCTCCTATACTCACGGCATAAATGGCGGCTCTGGCCTATAATTTCAGATAAAGAATGCAGATGAGTCTTTGATCAATTTCTGTCACAGTATCATTAATGCACCCTACACGCAGTATAGCCATGCTGCGGCCTCAGACTTAGTGTACGAGCACGACGGCCTTTATACTTCTGTGTATAGCGCTTTATACTTGTGTATAAGTGCGGTTTCGCCTTTATATCAAGCAGATAAGCGCGAGGTGATTGCTGATTAGTCCATTCCCCTGTGTGACGGATTGAGTATATGCCGCATTGGCGACGTGGTATACCAAAGGGGATACGAGATGTGAGGTTTGATGACTGTAGTTTTAGTCGTTGTTGAAGTCTATTGATTTCTTTCTCGAAATTGTGTGTCATTTAACCTTCTATTATATCTTCATGTATTATTGCCCGAGATTTCTCCAAGGAATTATGTCAGAGGACCTTTTTGTGTGTAGTCCCGATATATGTATTTTATTCATATTTGATCATTATATTATCATCGACTCGTCTGCATGGTAAGTCTACCCTCGCTACATGCTTCACTAAGCCTCGCGGCCACCCCTTTTCGCATCGGGCGGCATTTCACAGCCACATGCCAACAGCCAAGAAAGTCAAGCTGAGAGTTTTGCCCGAAAGTGGCTAAAGTGAGCATCGGCGTGAGGATCCTCACAAATTGATTTTGACGCTATGGTCAATCGCTTTGATTGTTGTATTTTTCCTTTGAAACTTTACTGGTTTACCGTTGCCATTTATCTCGTGATACAAATACGTATCATTCGCTGTAGCCTTGCTTCGCATTACTTTATTTTGGGATATGCTGTATATATATATATGGGTTTGTCAGCTTCGATATCACCGATGGATTATAAATTTTAAAAACCGCTTGGATTTGGGGAAACTTAATCGTGATCACATTTTTGATGCAAACGAATTGTATTTAAACTGAAAGGTCATCCATCGGTTTCGCGACTCGTGTTCCGTGATTTTAATGACTCTCACTCGTGGCGGCCGACTGGGCGGTCGTTACATGGGTGTAATTAAAGTCTATTATGCCCGTGATTCAAACGGCAACACCGCATACATTTTGAATCCGCACAATAGTAAGTTAACAACCACCACGAAACTACATAACCTTGCAGTCGCAGCATAACATGCTGTGACGCTACCCGACTTCAGATTCCGAAAACCGTTAAAAGATACCCAATTAAACCAAATAGTTACTGGAGTGATCATCCAAAGCCCACAACGTTACTGAAATCATTTCAACACGATCCACCTGCCATATCAAAGTGCAAATCAGAACACCCGCCATCACGCCGTACGACGCAACCGATTTCACAACTTAAAATTGGCTCGACGCTAAGCTTAAATTTTAATCAGCGAGATTAATGTTATTTAACTTTATTTAATCACGATGATAGCACATATTCAAGAAAACATGACAAAGATGAAAATAAATAAATAAATAATACATTTAGAAGATATAGAGCATGACCCCTAGACCTATTACATCACTTAGCAAAGGAAATGCTAACATAAAAGTCCTATTACAAAGACTTTGTGCCGCGAAGTCTTCAGATTCTTCTACCTCCTCAAACCTCAAGGCCTAAGCGCCGGCTCAGGAACGCTTATCTTCAATGCCACCACAAAGAAGACATACTACTACTCTAACCCAACTTAGCACGTAGGTTCAAGGGTAAATGAATACAAGAATAAAAAGAAATACGACTCAAGAAAGTCGCTTACAACATTTCCTGGGCATCGCATCAGAATAAATAAACGAAACTAGCTCATATCTAAATACCTCCTTGCAATTCCATAACAATAATATATATAAGCAAAATATTAAAATAAATAAATGTACTTAATGTCATATATATTAAATAAAATAAAAATAACGTGTTCATCGACCACCATCACTCCATTATTTTGCCACCAATTATCACTAATGTAAATTTTCAATTTGGAAGATATTCACACATGATTAATGATAATTATTACAATAATTATCAATCACTTAAATCATGAAATAATTACTTTCAAGTAATTAACTCCAAAATTCAAAAAAATTTAAAGTTACGATGAAAAATATTTTCAATAATTATCAATTAATGAAATAACTATGAAAGGGAAATATAAATTAAATTTAATGCCATTCAAGATATATATTCAATCATCTTAATGAAAAAAATTTATGATTTAACATTTAAAATCGAAATTAATAATTATCAATAATTTTAAAACCAAAAATAATTACATAAAATACATTTAGGGATTTCTAAAACGGACGATGAACTTCAACGGCCAAACGACCGGCCTCCCGACACGCGGGCCACCGGTGCCATAGTACGGCCGGTGAGCTACGTCCAGGTGGCCGGAACGTGCTATTCCGGCACCGGACGCGCCCTGTACGAGGCCCGCAAGTTCGGCGACTCATTTTGGTAATTCATTTCAGTTTTTCCAGATTAATTGCAACTTTTGTAAAAATGATTTGGAGGCTCTAAAAAATTCAAAAATTCTGGGATTCGACTTGAACATCAACAATATCATTATTGAACATGTCCAATTGGAATTTCATCAAAAACACTTCTAGTTTTTCGATTAAACCCAAAACAATCCAGAAATTCAATGAATTTTTCGGAGTACTTAAAAAATTCAAAAAATTCTGGAAAAAAATTTGGATGAACCCCAAAGGTCTTGAACACACATGTAATTTCTCGCACTTTAAAATTTCTAACCTTCTCTCAAAATCAAAATGATTCTACCTCAAATTAAAAGTGCAAACTAATCACCTTTAATCCCTTCAATTCCTCGAACAATTAAATAAATATCAAATCATCAAAATCAATACATTGAAATGATGATTTCAAATTGGTGATATTCATACAAATGGGTTGTTTTTTTCATATTATATATTCATCAATCAATATATAAATCATTAATTAGTCAAATTAACTAACAACTATGTCAACACACAATCAAAATTAGATAAAATACATCAAACTCTGAAGTAGGCTCTGAGGCTACTTTAGAATCTAGTATGAATTTCTATTTGTGATAAAACACCAAATTCATACATCCCTTGATCCTCAAACGATATAATTAATCTAAAATCTATATAATGACTTATACGGTCACGAGAGTACTTACAGATGCCGCTGAAGTCTATCTCCAAATCTTTTCACGAAACTCTCCTTTGAATTCCATCGTTGAGCACTTCAAATGTAAGGCTCTAGTTGGTCCACACCTCGCGAGTATTAATCCTACATTTATATATATATATATATATGGATCAATTGATGAAAAATCGTGCTATAAGAATTTTCAATTCTTCCTTGATATTTTCGGCCATTCTAGAGAGGAAATGGAGGAAGCTAGTTTTTTTCATTAAAAATTATGAAACCTAAATGATAAGGATCACTTATATAATGGGTCCATCATTTAGCTCCAAAGCTCCACCAAACTTGGCACGAGGCAATGCATCATGATTTAATTAAACCGTTAAGTAAAATCAAACACTAACAAGTTGTTAATAGTAACTAAAAGTTACACAAACACCAACTATCGAATTAATTCACCGACTAATTAATTAATTGGGTTCATCCAATTTATATTTTAAATTATCAATATAAAATCTCAATTGATAATATTCTTTGATTACAATCAACTCTCAATTTAGCAAATGTAATTTAATTTTTATACATGAAATATAATTCAACGTCACCGTATGTAATGGACCTCTAGGCTCAGATAGTAGTTGTATAATAATAATACCGACCAATTTACTATTATTATAACGACACTTATAGCATCTAAAGAATCGCTCATAACCCCTTAAATTATCATGAACCCACACTAGTAATATTATACAATTAAGCAAAAGTGAACATTAAGTTCCAGTAATCTACTTAAATCAACCCCAGAAATGAATCGATACACAATTGTCGCAACAAAGATAATAAAAGAAATCAATTTTCATTGATTTCCAACAACATTGGGGATCAAATTTTATTTTATTTCTAAGTTTATCAAATTTCCACCTTGTTTCTGTTTCTTCCTTTTATAGACTAATTTAATTAAGGAGAGCATCAGAATGGGTACAATGATTTTCTGAGATCACCATACTCATGGAGCTCTTAGGGAGGCATTTAAGTGATATGTTCGTACTCGTGACTATTGTACGACTTCCAAGCATATTACAAGTATGTGCCTGAATGCGATTCTATGTAGCAAGAGAGGCCAGGCGGTGACAATTGAGAGGAATGAATCTTTTGAAGTTATACGGACTTTTAAAGAAATGCTGCCACCCGCTGCGTGTCACGAGATACGGAGCGCTCTTTGGTCGACTCTTTCTCGTTTCTATCATCAAAAAGCATCCAAAGACGCCACGCCGGTTCGGCTTTTTGAGCTTTTAAAGTACTGGTGATAGATTTCGATCTTCTCAGATGTTATATATAAGCCACTCAATCCTAAGGATCCACATATTGATACCTATACTCTCCACTGAGCTTAACTTTTGTAGTTCATTCATGGACTAAAATTAAGCTGAGACGCTCTGCCACTCAAGTAATCAAAACGTTGTGCCCAAACAAAGATGCCAAGTATAAAAAAAACCCATAAGATACATGCTTTAAAGATAAAGCTTCAAGGAAATGGATGAAATTGGAGACACATGAGCAAAAGACAAAAATCATCCAAAAATGACAAGAAACATTGCTTAAAAGGAAGAAAAAGCTTTTTCGATGAAGTATTTCTAAATCTCATCTTTTTCTTTATTATCCAAAAATACATGTCAGATATGCTCAGATGTTTCTAACGCCAAGGAGTATTATCATATCTTTTTGAGCTTATTGAGTATTTCGAGTTCCATGTTTCAACTCAGACGCGCTATATTGTTTATGCTTTAAATGCATCAAGTTGACAAGATTTCATGTTTTTAGGCTCAATTGCCTTATTTGCCCGATCGAGGGTTCTTATTCCTAAACATGATTTAAATGCTTATATATCACGCTGTGTTTCATGCTGGGAGTCGCGTCGAAGACCCATACGCGAGGAAGCCGTATCTAAAGACTTCATATGTATTTAATTTCTTTTGAATGTCTCTAATCTCATGAAAGTTCAATCATTAATCCTTCAAGACTATATCGTTTTGTGATGATCGCATACATTAAATATGCGAACTTGATATGGTCGTGACAATTCATGAGATTATGACCGAGTTCAAACTTGTATTTCGAAACTCTTTCATTTTTTGAGACGTTTTGCCGCTCATTTTGTTTTGAAGATTTTTGTTATTCTTAAAAACCTTTGTTTATAACAAAGGCCAAGCCAATATTATTTTTCATGCTTTGATGTTTTTATCGGGTAATGCATAAGAAAAAAGGGATAATTCTTCTTGTTTTTTCAAAATCTTATGCCACTTGAACATTGCCTTTGGTTGGTGTAATTTTGTTTCAATCCACGTGTTTAAAATTGATTTCAAGAATCGCGGTTTGGAAAATGTCTTATACTCAATTGTGCTTGAATCTATTCTTCACGAGTATTTGATTTGTTTATCATCTGGAGATGTATTATACCAAAATATTTATCCTAAATACATCTCTCACGACTTATCACAAATCACTTTGCTTCATGTCTCCCTATGACTCTTTTTGAAGAGGGAACTTCCTAGATTGATTTGTAACTTCCCGCTCAATATATGCTTTAAATTTTTGTTTAAACTTGAGTGTTTGGAAGTTATTATGACGTCTTACATGTTATTTTTAATGGTATAGCAAACTTTCTATTGAGAAAAGCGGGGAGTAGTCTTATCTATCTTCATAGGGGAGTAATCCAATAAAGTTGTCTCAATGTGTCCAACTCATTTTATCATTGAGACATTGATTTTTAGTCTAACTTGTTTTAACAAAACTGTATGCTTATTCTCACTTTCTTCAAGTTTTGTTAAAACCACTACGTATGAACGCTATGATTTCAAATGCTTTCGCTCTTAAACAATGGTATAATAATAACTGCATATATCATCTTTGTTCCTTAATGGTTGCCCAATAAACCGTAGATCGAGGACTCTTCCCGCCAAGGTGATATTGTACTGAGCCTCGCCGTCCCTAAGAGAACTTTTGTTCGAGGGTGTTAATCGACAAACTTGGGATCTTCTTTTTCCCGATGATAACTTTTTGAGATCTATCCTATTACTTATTCTTTCAGTTTCAAACTTTTAAAAAAGAGAATTGAAGTAATATGTTATCATATGTCAATGTTCTTAACTTGATCTTTTGATGACATATGTTTGACATCACTTGTTCTTATTCTTGTACCTTTTCGGGTAGACCTTGAATGGTTTTTTTTGTGTGATGTCGTATACACTCGCTTTGTATATCTTCTTTGCTTGTGTATGAAACATGTCAATGTGCTTAAATTACTATCATTGATTGACATGTTTGTGGTATCTAATAGTGCTTAATTTGTACCTTTTTTATGTAACAAAAAGGGGGAGAATGTATGTGATGCCATGAAATTTACATGCTCATGCGTTTCATATTGATCTTCTTATCTAGCATGTAAATTCAAGCAAACCTTGTCTTTGTACTAAATCCTTATATTTGGCTTTGATGACATCGCTTATATCAATGTTTTGTCATCATCAAAAAGCAGGAGCTATTGGACTACGGTTCCATACACCTTATTTTAACGATTTACTTAAAAACATTAATTTACTATCTAACATACGCGATCAAAGTGTTTTATTCCATGTACATGTTAGAAAGGCTCTAACTTAAAGTTGATAGTCAAATCAAGTTAGGCACAAGCATCAAGTCACGAGGACTCTCAAAGGTTTAAAGAAAAGAACGACGGCCAAGAGGGTAGTCGATCATTCACAAAGCGTCACAAAGGACCAAGAACTAATGGAAGAAGCAGAGCAACAAAAAATCAAGATCGAAGAGGAGCTTAAAGCAAAGTTCTAACTTAGTAAAAAATCACGGCTCAACCTTTACTGCTTTTTTCTTCTTTGATTCGATTGCTTTTAAATGAGTATATCTTTTGACAAAAACGCTTATCAAAATATTTATATCTTAAACGATATTTGTCAAAATAAAGCAAATTCCTGCCGATCTCATTTTCTTAAAGGGCTCAAAGAGCTTTCAACGCATTTTGAATCGTCCAAATCGGCAGCTTTTAACCAAGTCGAAAATTCATTATGTTTTAAGTCGTCCATCACGATCATACGCTCGACTTGGTGTCTCGTGCAAATGTGGGTCGGTCCGTAAGCAATTCCATTAATACCCCCCCGCTCTTTTGACGGGCTTCCAAAATAGCCATTTGGACCGCTTTTACTCCATTTTAACACCCATTTAAACCCATTCAATCCCATTGATTCTCAAGCCTTTGGATAATAATTTTACATCAATGTAAGACCAAAATCTCTTATTTTAAAATATTAAAATTCTCATAGATTATGCTTCAATTAGATTATTGAGAAAGAGTTTTAGTTGAGTTTGATTCATCATCTCCAAGATACTAAATATTCATATTCAAAGGAGATTCAAACAAGCTTCAATATCACATCTACTCAACAAGGAGTTACAAGCTTCAATTTATTATCTACTCAATTAAGGAGTTATAAGTTGCGTTAAACATCAGATCCAATCAGTACTATCAAGATTTCAGACGATAAACAACGATCTCTATTTCTATAAAAGAGATGTCCTTATTGCTACGATTTGATCTTCGCATTGGTGCTCGAGGGTCCGAGGCGCAGCGAAAGCCATCGTTAGAATCGGGAGATTACCGTAGTATAATAAGACATAGAATAAGCCGAGTGTAAATGAGCTAAGCCCAACTTCGATTGGGTTGAAATCCCATGACTGGGTTCTAGCTGTGTACTAAGAAATAAATCCTGTCATGGCCGTTCCTAACAGCGAGTTTTTCAACTGTTATCAAATACCTAAATATTTTCAGTATTCAGATTCAGTTATAATTCAATTTGAGTAATTCAGCCAGCTTTTAATTTTTAGGATTTCGCCGCTAGATTTAACAAACGTATCTCTAAAGAAGAATCGATTATTACTATTGAATTCCAAATATGTTTTGTTGTGTAGTTTTAAGAGAATATGATAATCCGGATAGACGCCAGAGTAAAACTTAAACCAATCCGAATCAATTCAAACAGAATCGAAAATAACCAAAACTTTCGGAACCAATCGAAACCGATCCAATTTATGATCTTAAAAAAGATCAAAAGAAAACCAGTTCCAAAAAAATCGGTTGGTTCGGTAGCCAAACAGATGGCTAAAATTTAAGAGAAAATTATTAATTTAATATTATAAGTATATAGTGAGTTGAAATTAATTTGTTGATTGAAATTTGCACTCCAATTGAATTAATTTTGATCATCGAAATTGTAATATCTATTTGTCGTAATTACTCGATTTTAAAAAATTTAGATCTTGATATGAATTTTAGTTGAGATTATATTATTATTGGGCTAGTTATTATAATAGAAAAAGAATTGAGGTTCTTAAAAATTGAATATAAAAATTTGAGGATGAAAATATAATTATTGAAAGACTTAAAGGATAAAAACATTTAGTCTACCTAAACCCATCCATATCCCCCAGTAAATGTCGGCCAGCTCCCATCCCACTATAAACCAAACCCAATTAAGCCTCCTACTCACAATGAAATTTTAACCCTGACCAAGCCGATTATGGCATTTCAATTCAACCGCTAATTCATTCGATTTGTCTGCGATTGAAGACTAAATTGAGCACTTTTCTTTATATTTCCGCAATTTTTCGAATTTAAAGCCAAAACCCAAATAACCGATGAAGTGAGATTTCGAAAAGAATCGAAGCACTACTCACATTTTGGCTCAAAATCCAAATCGAATCAACTGCATACACGCTGCGATATATTCAAAATAAAGTCACGTTTCATTACTATGAACCCGGTGTCGGCATTTCATGCTGTAAAATGTCAAAATTCGTGGTGACCAAGGAAATGAAAAGCTAGGCAAATTCAAAGTTGGCATCATTGTTATGACGTCAAAGTTCGTGATGATCAAGCAATATCTTTTTTTATTCACACCATTACAATTCTCCCAACATTTAATCTGTATTTAAGGTTCCATCCATTTCTATTATTGCATACTCCCTCCATTGTTATGCCCCCTTCAAGTACACAAACACTACAATTATTGTTAACATATTGTCCTCAGTAAGTACTCAGAAGTAAGATTTATGTTTTCAATAGTTTAGTTCCTTCTTTTTTCGTTTTCCCCTCTTTTCTAATCCAGATTACATCTACTGCTGAAGATATCCTGCGATACTTTGGGATCGACCATAATACTCCTAAACTACGCCATTCAAATAAATTATACTAGATAATGAAGAGAATTTGCGTGTCACTCTCCGTTCATACAGGCATTTATACTAGGGATTTGCATCACCTAAAATTCTTACTGCCCCTTTTAACTCATGTTCAACACCTGGAGGACAATGAAGAGTAATTGTTCTGTCACCATGCTGCGTGATTTATGCCTTTGACGAGATCAATCTTTTAAATGTTTGAGTGTTCTTTTATTTGACTATATTTTATATTTCATCTCTTTTTAATATCCTGATCAAACTATCCAAGAATCACACTGCAGCAGTTAATCGCGCGACAACTCGATTAAGAAAGCCACAGAGACTGAACTCTCACGACCTGGCGGGTCACGTGCTCTCATTCACTTCACCAACTCGGTCTCAGATATCTTTAACTCCTGGCGACAACGGTAATTTCATAAGGTTGAAGCTGCTCATATAGGTATTTATGCCTTGACGGTGATCACCTTTTAAATGTTGAAAGCGTTTCTTTATTTGACTATATTTTATATTTCATCTCTTTTAATACTTACATCCCTAAAAGATCATCCTCCTTTTTCACGATAAAAGATATTATTAAATTTTTACGACATTAATATCTAAAACTTTTATTTGAATCAAAATATTAAGTTAATAATTTTTTTTGAAAATATTTTGGTATATTTTTCAAAAAAAATATATTTAACTCGTTTAAAATTCTTTGAGTTCAAAATTTAAAAAATTAACTAATCAAATTAAAATTAAAAATGTGTCAGATCTTTTAGCGATGGATACAATATAACACACATTATACTCAAGGCAGTTAGATGCATCATGATCCATACTTATTGTATCCAAGTTACTATCTTTATTACTAACTTCATCCCAAAAAAATTATCTAATTTAATTTTAGATGGTCCAAATTAACAAAGGTTTAGCTTTAATGAGTACATATAACTAGAGTAAAGTTCAAATTTTTCGCCAAATAATAATGTAATAAAAATATTTGAGTTCAAAATTTATAAAGTTGTTCATCAAAATTCGAAATTGGACAATTTTTTTTATGATATATGGAGTTTTTTTTGTTTTTGATAAGATGTCTCAAAGGAGGATCAAGAGGAAGTATAATTTGATATATGGAGTTTAATTCATAAAAAATGAACAAAATCTGTACCTCAATTAAAATTAACTAAAAAAATGAATAATTTGATATTATCTATCAAAAAAAACAATTCTATCCAAGTTATACTTGATACACATTTTATTAAGAACTCCATTTATCCCGAAAATATTATATAATTTTGAACTTATATATTTTTTGAACTTTAAATATTTTATATATGTTGAATTATTTTTTGTTGATAATATATTAAATGCTAGTATTTTTAGATTTTGCTACAAGTATTATAATTTTGACTCAAATAAAAATTATGTACATGTGCCCATTAAGACTACAAATTTTTTATTAATTTTATTTACTAAAAATCAAAATAGACAATATTTTTGCAATGAAGGGAGTATATCATAAAACTGTTGGTTATGGTGTAAGTTTTGATATGAGTCATTTGTCCGTTTGTTACGGTGCCTCAATTAAAATTCTATTAAATCGCATATGAAATGATGAAAGTTGATATGTTACAAAAATCAATATCAATTCCATTTATCATACGATCTTAATGGTTAATATTAGAACTTGAAAGGATTATTATAATCATAAATTGTGATAGATCCAACTCAGTGGTTATGTACATTAGTACATTTTAGATTAATATGGTACTTTCGTTTGTTCATTATTGAATGATCCCCTTGAGAATTGTTGAATGTCCATTGATGATGATGAACTCTCATATCATCTCATATTCTAGCGTACATTTTTTAAATAAATAAAATGTAGTGTGCTCTGAGGTTGCTTACTTTCACTTGCTTATTAATGTAAATTGAATTACTTTTCATTTAATTAACTAAATATATATAGTAATCTGAGTTAAAAAGTTCATTGGCCTTTAAGCACTACTGCTCTCTTGAGTAGAGCTTCATTATCCAAAATGATTTTATAGATTTGTATTTTAAATTTTTAATAATGATACTTCATATTTTATTATTCCAAAAAGAAAATAATAATATATGTTATTTTTCTTCTACTTCTATGTAGTGTTCTTCGCGGGGCTGGGTTACCCAAGACACGGATCGAAACTATACAAATCTTGTCGATTCGTTTCGAGTCGATTCAAGTTTTCAATATCGAGTCCTTTGGGTACCCGTTTCCAATTCGGTCCCAAGTGGAGTACATATCAAATTTTCCCTATTTCGAACCAATTCCGAATCTAAGTTCAGACTCAAATCTGTACAAAGTTGAGTTTCTGGTTGGCTTGGTTCTGAATCGAGCCGGTCGGTTATAACGAAACCCGGCCCAATTCCGTTCGATAACAGCTATATATGACAAACTATATAACATATAATGTGTTGATAACTAGATAGGAGCTACACAAAAGTATAGCAAAGTTATGAGGCCAAAGGACGTCAACAATGGAGACTAGTAGAACACCAAACTGCCAAAGTATATGCTCCAGGAAACGCTGTTTACTAAAGAGGGTTTCTCCATTTTCGTCCTTCGAAGCTGGTATTACACAGTAGACGCACTTCTAGGTTTACTTAACTTCTCGTTTAGAGGAGATTGAGGTGGCAATGATGATGATGACGCAACTGCTGCGCGGTATGAGGTAGATGCAAGTTGAGCGAGTGCTGGAACTGCACCACCTAGATAAAGCACCACACGAGAAATGCTCAATCAACCTACCATGCGACATAATAGGAAGGAAGAAGTAATTGAACACATTTTATAAGATGATAGAACTTTAGTGTGGTTATACATCAATCCCTCAATTTCAACAGTACTAGGATCAGCTATTTCGATCAAAGCAATAATGGAAGTGGATTTTGACAATAAAGGGACAGTAAGCATGAAGCGTCAGTTTACAGGAATCTCATATAGTGCATCAAACAATCAAGGCATTCCAGCATCCCAACCCTTACTATGAATATGTAAGAGATAATGCAGAAAGGATGAACACAAGTGCAACTTAATTATTATTTAGCAACTGTCGAGAATAGCAGATTCTTACCTGCTAACCCAGCACACGCTGAAGAAAAGATAATGACAGGTGGGGCCTGCATTTTGCAAAGCATATGTCGTAAAGTTTCCCATTCCTAAGATGTCCAAAATAAAACTAGAAAGGTAAAATATAATTGACAGAATAACTATCAAGCAAAGTTATATGACCTTGAAAACAATACAGAAAATTTAAATTTTGAAATTCATATATCAATAGTATCTATCGATCGTTTTTGAAGTCTCAAAACAAACATGTGATAAAGAATGTACTAAGGCTCATCTTTTAATAATTGAGTTTTCACTGGTTACTGCACCATTTTGATTGCACATTATTCATCTAGGAAGGAAGAGAGCAAAAGGCTTATGAATATGATACAGCAAACTATCTATTTATGTTACTAATGAGTAATGATCACTTGCCACCTCAGTAGTCTTTATGAATGCATAGATCCACATTATAACTTGTTAGTCAAGGAACAGTATGCCAAACATAGACAAGAGGTAAGTTAAACTGCCATCTCTCAAATGGAGTCAGGTACTAAAAAAGGACATAGTGAAACTATGACTCTATGAGCAGTTTTTAATGGTTTACATATAGGATTTAAGACATGCAAAGAAAAAACAAAACCTTCCACAGACTGAATCTACTTAACTATAAGTATTACTCATGGTAAATCCAATTTGCCATTATGAACGATCAAGAAGACAAAGCTTGTTAGAACGCAATGACAAGCACTACGATGTCTCTGCAACGTATGATGAAAGACGGTGGCAAATTTTTGGCTTCTATCATCCAATAATAAAGAGGTATAGTCACAGAAAAAACTTACACCCACAAGGAAATGCACCAACATAGGTCCTCTAATCCGTTTTTGAACAATTGGCATGACTGCAGAGAAACAGTATATGATTATAAACATTACAAGATGTTTGTATTTAAAATAAAAATAAGATATAAATTTATATTTGTAAGTTCTCAACCATTGCTTCCTGTTGGATCAACAAGAAAGTACCCCAATATACAGACATACAACATCCGTAAGTCTTGGGAAATTAAGATCATATCAATTCAAACTTCAACTATCACAATTCACATTATATAGCATTATATACTAGTGGGCACAATATAATCCCCCCTCCTTCCCCTACCAGTTCCATTTGGTACGATAAGAGTACATTTAAACATGATCCAGAGAATCTTCTACATGACTATCCTCATCAGTCACCAGTAATGTGTGAGGTGTACAAATGACTCTGCCAGCCTGCCCTCTAGTAATACACCTCATCGACTATGTTTCTTATGGTGAAACTAATAGGTATGAGCTCTGCAATTGCACCAAAGAGAATACAATAATGAGTAAACATACTGTCATGCGTAATAACCACTAGGGTTAGTCCAGTGGCCACGGGATATTACTCATATGATGAGGTTTCGAGATCGAGTACTACAAGGGCCGATTTTTTTTTTTTTTAAATACTATCATGCTTAAGGTGACACACCTAGAGAGTTCAAACAGTACTCAGGACCCTTCATGTAATAACTTATCATGCTCTTTCCATAACACCCTAAAAGTACTTTCTTGCATCTACTAATCAAGACTAAATAAATTCTCATATAAGCAGAACTAGCAGAGGCATTTATAATTCATACGAGTACTGCACAATAATGGTTTCTTATCACTCATATTAATCATACAGATATAATGAATGTTGGTATCATTAGCAATATGGTCATCATCTTTGAGCAAACAAGTCAGTAATCAATAATCAATAAACAAATGCATAATGTCATATACTAGCTATCAACCAAGAAATGGGTTTAGTGAAAAGGGTATAATTACCATGGTTGAACCCATAGAATGCACTTGATGTACCCCCAACTGCAGTACCAATCTAAACCAAAAAAAAAAAAATAAAAATTGAAATTTTTTAATTGAAAAAGGCAATTAAAAGCTCAAGAAACCTAAGAGCAAACAAATACAATAAATGGTATCAAAATAAAAGTAACTAATATATAAGCACTACCATACAAAATAAAAATCCAAACTTTATAAATTAAAAAGGCAATTAAAAGCGAAAGAAACTTAGGAGCAAACAAATACAATAAATGGTATTAAAAAAAGGTAACCGATCCACTACCACCCTACTAAATAAGAATCCAAACTTTGCTCCGGTTTATAGCTCAATTGGTAAAGATAAGCATCACCAGCCTCGCCTCTTACACAATGTAATTCGACTGTAATAAAGATTGATATTGAAGTGATTAAAAAAAAAGTTTTGAGACACATTCCGCATTTATTCCGCATTTAACTCGAGGGGCTGATGGTTTCACACTTTAAGAATCCAAACTTTATCATTTAAAAAAGAAATTATAAGCTCAAGAAACATAGGAGCAAACAAATACAATAAATGGTATAAAAAAAGTAACTAATATATAAGCACTACCATACAAAATAAAAATTTAAACGTTATAATTTAAAAAAGAAACTTAGGAGCAAACAAAAACTACCATAGAAAATGTGTCTCTGATGAGGGGAGCAACAGTCCACTCACTAGTCTCCTGCAAAAGATCAAACACAAAAATAAACTTAACAAAAAAATAATAATATTAAAATAGTTCCAATATTTTGATAATTTGTTGAAATAATTTCAAGAAAAAAAAAAATAATGATCAAAGTGTTAAGTGTACCATCTCTTTGGAAAGAGGGCCAGCACAGTGAAAACATCTGGTGTTGAATTTATGATTAGTCATTCTAAATATACTAAATTCGAAATTGATTTTGTTGAACTTGATGAAATATTATTATTCCTCTAGGTGAATACGGTTTGTGAAATTGATGTTGTTTGTACTAAAGGTCAGCAATATAAGAACTTTCGACTGGTACTTGGTGCTGAGGTGTCCAGGGTTTAATTTAATCCTTTTACACACCACTAAATAATATTTTCTTTAGAAGTGAAACAATTAGGCTGCCATTGGACTTGGTTAAAAACCAAGATCTGGTCCAGTCCTCCGGTTTTCTGATATTAAACCTACTTGACTCTCGATCTCAGCTTTTATCTAATCCTAAAAATAAAAATTCAGTAATTTAATCCTGCTATTAATTCTAAACTGACATAACCTATCTCTGCTCCTGCCGAGATATATGATTTTTTAAAATAAGCTACAGAGACAAATATGGTGCTAGTTGGTTTTGTTGGTGTTATACTTTAGCACGCATCAAAAAAAATTGGTTTTGCCTACAGGACAAGACATATTAGCACCAAAAAACAAGGTAGCAGTGATTCAACCTTAACCCTGGGTAGTATGTTGCAGTCAAGAACTATCATACAAGCCGATAATTGTTAATACGCTGTATTTATAATAAATCAACTTATTTAGCTTCAAATAATATATAAATAAAATCATAAGATTCAATAATATATTATCCTTCAAATAATAAAACATATTTCTAATTAAAAACTATTTCAAGATATTGATGTATAACTTAGGATTTGCATTATTTAATATATTATCTTTATTCGATATTATCCTTCAAGAAATAATCGAAACGATTCTATTTAAATCACGGTAGCTTATTTAAGATCAGATAAGAAATCTGACAACAACATAAGATTCATTAATATATACAATAGGTTTTGTCAAATAATATATTATTAAAAGAGAAATATTCATATATTACAACCAATATTTGTATTCTAGTTATTTTATCATATAATGAAAGTTGTTATTTAATGTCAATATTCTCAACGTGAGTACGGATGTAGCAATTTGCATATTTATATGTGACAAATCAAGAGGCTTAATAAAAAGATTAGACGCATCAACATATTATTTCAATAATTGAAGACTTTTATTATTCTGTAATAATACGCAATCAGACTAAAAACGTAACATTAAGCAAAATTGTATAAGTAAATTAAAGAATTTACATACAATCTTATTACTTTGTTATATGCCTATAAATATTATCTGCTTAACAATATAAGATTTAATCCCAAAACTTTATCGATTTATTATTTGAGTCATTATCATATGCAAAATAAATTATATTTAAAGCATACGACTACATTAAGAGGTATAACACTGAATACTGCTTGCAGTTTGCCTAACGACACGTTTTTGCTCTCTTTATCTCGGTGTCCAAAGTTCAAACCTCACAACCACCAATATTATTTTAACAAATCGGTGATCCAAAGCTCAAACCTCACAAATCATCAGTTATTATTAACACAAATCGAGATCCAAAGTTCAAACCTCACAACCGCCAATATTATTTTTAACACAAAATTGAGGTCTAAAGTTCAAGCCTCACAACCACCAATATTATTTTTAACACAAAAAACTCACAACGCCCATTAATACTTATGCCTACTAAATTTCAAAAGTGGCATGGCCGAATAAGTTACTATTAATTCCCTTTAACTGACCACCCCCGCCATAAGCGGGCCTCAGGCCCGCTGAACATGCTGACACGGCCTACCGGCTCGCTGGGACATGACTAATTAAGACAAGAGATGAAAATAAGCACGGCCCTAAGCCGGGCTTGATATCGCTGGGATCAGGACCGGACCACATGATACCGGTCCTAACCGAACCGTTTTCCTACCGGACAAATTTTTTGGACCGGAACCGGTCTGATAACAAACCGATTTATTCTGCTCCTAAGCTCCTGACCGGTTCCAGCGGTCGATCTAAAACCCAAATTAAAAAAAAAAAAAAAACCCTAAATCACAAAATCACAATGAAAACTAAGGTGGAAACCGACCAAGAAATCATCATTCAGCCTCAATTCAATTAAATATAACAATTGAGGCTCAGATTTATCAAGAAATCATCATTGCGTTCAACATGTATTTTAAACCAAATCATCATCCTCGAATTTCAATTCGACTCAAGATAACTGAGGCTCGGGGATTTGTCTAAATCATCATCGCTTCAACATAAAGCGGAACCGAATTCAAATCCAAATCAAATTTAAATGAACAAAGCACATAATTACCAACAAACAAAGCCCAAAAGTATCATTGCCATCAAAGTAGGTTTAATCGAATTATAATCCAAACCTAAATCTAATCGAAATTGATGGAAATCAAATTGAATCAAAATCTAAACCAAAATCAAACGAACGGGCGGAAATCAACCGAAATCAAAACCAAACTTTAATTGAAAGATGTAAGGATTATTCTGAATCTAAACGGAGAATATGAAGATGGGCAGAGGATTGTCTTTAATCGAACGGGGAATACGAAGATAAGATAAACTACAATCCACATCAAATAAGTCGAACGGGGACTCTTTAATGTATCAATTGTAGATAGTAAATTACTCACGGGCGGAGTAGAGGCAATAAACGACCGAACGAAAAAATTTAAATAGGTTTCAGGAACTAATATTCATATATATATAAAGCCCCTACCGCAAATGTCACCTGGCCCGGTTTTTAACGGATACCGGTAAATTATTTATCCAGATCGACTGCAAAGATAATCGAATGGATATCGGGAAGTCGATGCCAGCGGGCCGCAGTTTATCCTACCAGAACAACCCTAAGTAGTAGTTAAGGAAATTTGTGAAGTGTGGATGTGTCAGTTATCATTTAAGAGATGAAAATCGCATCATCGCCATCCTCAAGCGGTAAATCACAAATGATCAACAAGCACCATTCTCCCCAACGAAATAAGTAATGCAATGTTTCATTTCGAATTTTAATTTTTTACTTTTGAATATTTGTTTAATTTTAGTTATTATTTCTAATATTTGATTATGTTTAATTTTTTGTTATTATCTCTAATAATTTTAGTTATTATTTCAAATTTTGGACATTTGAGTGTTATTATTATTATTGTATTTGGACATTTGAACTTATTATTAATCTTGTTTTTGGACATTTGGAGTTTTGAACTCTATTATTCTTATTATTTTAATTTCGCTATTATTATTATTATCAGAATATCAGATGGAGATATAAATAGCCCTAAAAAAATCAAACAATCTCAAAAATATAAACTCCAAAATGGCCCAAAACGTCCAAATCGTTAAAATCGATACGCATAGCAAGGTCGAAACGTATCCGTAACCTAAAAACCGGTCCAAACCGGTTTTTAGTTAACCGGACCGATTTTTAGTTAACCGGACCGATTTACTCATGCCAAAACCGAAAACGATTCGTTTTCTCCCCAAAACCTATCGCATTCCCCTGTTGAAAGATAATTTTATCTCCCAATGTTTAAGTGTCAGAATTAAGAAATTTCCCACTGCAGAATCCATATTTCACCCTTAATTGGCTTCAACTTTTTTCAAAGTCAAGGTTCATCAAAATCAAGGATTTTTTCAAATGTTACTTTTGATGAACTTTAACAAGATTTGATTTGATAAAATATCGAGTTAATTTAGCCCTTTTTAATCACATTAGACTTTTTTCAAACATGTTATATACTTTCTTACAATCATATTAATTTTAATTTTTTGATATAAATTTTTTGACAACGAATTATTTTTTATTCCAAATTGTAATAATATATATTAATATCATTGACTTTTGGAGAATATGAAAGGAAGCTTGAATGACATTTACAAAGTCAACAAAGCATAGGTAGAGGCAGACAAATAGAAATAAAAACTATCACTATTACTAGAGGTTTATTTTACTTTTAATTTAATTGCGGATTTGATTGACCTACAAGATAAATGTAAGGAGTTTTACTCTTTCAATAAAATGACATGTTAAATTAGAAAAAAAAAAAGTGTAACATAGATAGTAGCATATTAACTGACTCCAACTTTATAGGCTTTTATTTCATACGGCATTTAATGGCCCAACAAATTCGGAAGTGATAAAAATGTTGTATATCGGGACGGGGCACGGCTCATGGGGTAAGTATGGATAGGAATTCGACGTTGCTGGTAAGAAGATTTATTTTTTTTTTTAATTATAAATAATTATTAAATTTAATAAAAACATCTCATATCTTTATCTATTACAAAATTTGCCTATAATAATTGTAAGGCCTAATTGTAATTACAAGATAGAAGCTCATACATTGGATAAGATAAAATAATCCTCATAGTGTAAAAACAAAATTAATCAGATTATTGTGGGACAAGCCATGTTCTGCCTATTTCAAGTTTTTCAATTTTTCGGTGCGAATCGATTCAATCGTTTTTAAATACACAAACCATTTCTTGAAAATTATTTGCTCAATCGCCTCGCTTGATGCCTGCTTACGCTACTTGCCTTCTGCTTTTCATTATAACAATAATATAATATAAAAAGCTTAGATTTCAATTAAAATAAAATACAATATAAATTTCAACCACATACATCAAACGCATAATATAACAAGAGACGTCGTCCGAAGTATCGCTTACTGGTGCTATTACTAATCTGATTGCTTCAAACACATTCACAATATAATGTATATAACTCTCAAATAAATTACTAACACACGCAACAACATTAATTAGTACCGTAAAACTCTCTGATTCAACAAATACACGATTTCAACTAAAATGTAGCATCTAATAAGCTAAACCAAAATATTATAAACTAAAATATCACAAATATAAATATTTTAAACAAAAATATATATAATCTGGCCGTGGTTTTGGCTTCTGCTTTCTGCTCTATGACAAGTAAAACCGAAACCGACACTTTTACCTGGCTTCGATTTTTTTTCCTTACCATTTCAATTCGACCATTTTTTTTTCCATCAAATCGATAAAAATTATGTTCCATTCGATCGGTTTTTTCGATTTCAACCGAACCGATAACATCTCTGAGTCATTATGGTACGAGGGTGCTCGAAATGGAAAAATAGTGATCCATCACTATCACATCAACATCACTATCCCAATTACCACTAACAAAACCTTGCAAAATTATAAACCAAATTATCAGCTTTTTTAATTTATTGGTTTAATAGTAGCATTTGTTTATCACTTTATTGTATGATAACCCAATTGGCCAAAAATGGGAGCTAGTAGAAAACTTCAAGCAGAGATTGATCGAGTACTCAAGAAAGTTCAAGAAGGGGTTGAAGTTTTTGATAGCATTTGGAAAAAGGTATTTCAAGATTGCATTTTTTAAAAAAAAAAAATTACTTAATTTTGAGTTTTTTGGTGAATTAATTATGGATTTTTATTTCAAATTTCACTTAATTTTGATTTTTTTGGTGAATTAATTATGTTTTGATTTTGATAGCATTTGGAAAAAGGTAATTTTAAGATGCATTTTTATTTGAAATTTCACTTACATTTGATTTTTTTGGATTTTTGGTTGAATTAATTATGTTTTGATTTTGATAATATTTGGAAGATGGTCCTTTCAAGATTGGATATTTATTTGAAATTTCACTTAATTTTGATTTTTGGTGAATTAATTATGTTTTATTTTGATAGTATTTGGAAGATGGTCCTTCAAAGATTGGATTTTTATTTAAAATTTCACTTAATTTGATTTTTGGTGAATTAATTATGTTTTATTTTGATAGTATTTGGAAGATGGTCCTTCAAAGATTGGATTTTTATTTAAAATTTCACTTAATTTTGATTTTTGGTGAATTAATTCTGTTCAATTTTGATTTTGTATAGATTTGTTGGTGAATTAATTTTGTTTGATTTTGTATGTGTTTTTGGATGTTCAGGTGTATGATACAGACAATGCCAATCAAAAGGAGAAGTTTGAAGCTGATTTGAAGAAGGAAATCAAGAAATTGCAGAGATATAGAGACCAAATTAAGACATGGATACAGTCTAGCGAAATTAAGGACAAGAAGGTCTCTCTATGTATTATTGTTGTTAGTTTGTTGGTCTTTTTTTACATTATAGTATTTGTTATAGTGCTCTTTTTACTTCATCGTGGGTCAATTCGAAAACAGTCTTTTGATGTTATTATAGTGTAAGGTGGTTGGGTACAATCCGAACCCCTTACTTTGCTTAGGCGGAGTCTTTTATGTGGCGCTGGGGCATGTTGTTGTTGGTTATGCACATTTTATTTACTAATGCTGTATGGTTTTGTGATATTTAACGTTGATGTCTAGCTGATGCTGCATGAGATGCATAATGAGAATAGTTAAGGAAGCTGTTGGTGGTCTTCCTGGACTTGTATTTCAATTTTGTTGTAATCTGCCTATAGAAAGTTCTAATTTTTATGATTATTTGTAACTCAAGAGTAGCTAATTTTGTGTAACATGATATATAGATGATGCCGCATGAGAAGCATAATGAGAATAGTTTAGAAGTAGTATCAGTAGTCTTGATGTACTTGTATTTGTATTTTGCTGTCATTTGCCAATGGAAAGTTATGGATTTTTATGATTCTTTGCCACTCGAAGTAGCTTCTTTTGTATATCTAATCAATGCTCTTTTTGTGGGATACAAATTTGACGGGTTTACTAAATCTTGGTTCTTAAAATATACAGTCTTGTAGCTTTTCAAATATATTTTAACATGAAAATAGTAGTTTACTAAACACGTACATGAAATTGTTTGACTTTTAAGGTCAAAGCTTAAACCTTCCAAGAATAAGCGAGGTCACTCAAATAAAGGTGAAAGTACTTTATACTGTCTTTGACTTCAGTTTCTGCATCAAGTTCATTTGATGGAGTTTTCTATCTAGTGATGCAATAGTAGTCTTTTTCCTCATCGCGTTGAAATGCATAAGATGATATTTATGTGCTCCTCTTCTAAAGAAAGGCACTTTTACATTGATTCTGCATAAGATGAGATTTATGGTTTACTTGTACTTTCTCAAAGATCTATCCTGTTTTCTTTCTCAAAGATGGTTGATAACAACTGACCTATTCGTGGTAAAAGTATTTAGCTTATTTTTTGTTATCATTTGCTCCTATTTTTATTTAAGAAAGTCATATAAATTATCCTTAGTTATCATTAATTTTCTTTATTATGGGTTCAGATTTCCGATTTATTAGTCCCTGAGATTGGTGATGGTACTTTTTTTGAAAATAGTTCAGGAATGGTAAAGTGTAGAGCGGAAGCTAAAGAGATAAGATGAGGTTAGAAAGAAGATGAGAGATAGGGACTAGAGGTATAAGCGCACAGATATTGAACATAACTAAAGAACTAAATATCAAGCAACCTTTTGTTTTAACAACACTTTTACCTTAAGTACTAACATTACAAATATAATCATAACTAAATTTTTAACACATTTTTATGGTTTGTGATGGTGTAGGTTAGTGCCTCTTATGAGCAGTCTTTGATGGATGCTCGTAAGACCATTGAGCGTGAAATGGAAAGATTTAAGATATGTGAAAAAGAGACCAAGACTAAGGCATTTTCAAAAGAAGGATTGGGCCAACAACCAAAGACGGTAGGCTTCTCTCTTTTTCTTCAAGAGGTTGCCACAAGTGGATTCCTTATATGTTGGCAATCACTAGAGAACTGGTTAATGGAAATAGTTGTTAAAATTTTAGATGATTTTGGCATTTTTAGTTCCTTAGTCTTCTTAGTTCTTACTGAAACATTACAATACCTAATGCTTCTTATCTACTACGAAGTAGTAGAGTGTGTCCTGCTCACTCTCGGCCAATTCTGAAATGCCTCCCGGCATCACAGGCAACGCCGCTGCACTATCCGATCCTCCTTTACTCTGCCTGCTTGTTCTTCCGTAGCTATTGGCTTATTTATTTATGGTAATGATGATGTTGGCCTTCATTGTACCTTAGTCTTCTTACTGAAGCAACTTAAAGTATTTGAGGCGATGCTTATAGTGAATCTTGGTGATTTACTTCTGAGGCTTTATCATGTTTCGGACTTGGTCCTTCTACTCGCACCGCTTATTTTTATTTTTACATTTTCTTTCTATAGGATCCAAAGAAAGGCCAAATCTGAGACCAGGATTGGTTGAACAACGTAAGTCTCGAGCTTTTGGTGAATTATCTCCCACTACGCGATCACGTAGCCTAAAAAAGACTTTACAAGAACTAATTTATTTTATTATTTTCGCCGAGAGATAAATCTATCAACCAAACGAAGTTGCTAATATCGGCATGTTGAACGACAGTCAATGTTTTTTAAAAGCTCAAAGAAAAAGTCAGATTGAAATGTAAAACTATCAAGAAATTGAATGCTTTTTGTTATATTTATCAACTAAATAAAGGATTATGAAAGAGATATGTTAGTTTTATCTAACTCAGTTTCTAGCATTTAATAAATCAGTGGGTCTTCTCTATTTCACACATTACACATGTTTATATAGTCCAGTTTGTTGTTATCTTGTTTATTCTATCTGCTTTTTCTTTTCCTCTTCTCTATCTCATATTAATCTCTTCTCTGCAACAGTTCTACACAATGTGTATTCTTCTATCCAAGTTTGTGGACTTTTTGTAATGTATTCACTATAGATCATGGTTAGCTGTTTCACCTCGCTGGACTTAGATATTGGATTATTTGGTCAAGATGATCTATAAGTAATCCTCTTATTTCTCCTTAAAAATGTTTCTTTCATCATGAATAGGTCAGTGAGCTGGAAAATCAAATTGATGCTTTTGAGGCTGAAATGGAGGGTTTAACTGTAAAGAAGGGGAAGATGAGGCCGCCCAGATTGGTTAGAAGCCAGTAATTTGTGCATTTTATTGTTCTTCTTGTCTTAATTAACTTGTTGTTTCTTGATTCCCATTGTTTGAACAATCATAAAATTGCTAACTTTTGTGTATTCAATGTGGCAGACACATTTGGAAACATCCATAGTACGACACAAGGCACATATAATGAAGTTAGAATTGATTCTGAGGCTACTGGATAATGATGAATTGAGCCCAGAGCAGGTCAATGATGTTAAGGATTTCATAGATGACTACGTAGAGCGTAATCAGGTATCGTTCTTAACTCCTTATATTCTTTAATTCGTGTCAGCTGCAAAGTAAAGTTAGTTGTTCTGTTCATTGACAGTTCATGTGATTATGTTTCCAATATATATTTAATGACTGATTGTGGTAATCTGTTATTTAATCTTGTAGGAAGATTTTGATGAATTTTATGATGTTGATGAGCTGTATTGTACACTACCATTAGATAAGGTGGAGTCGCTTGAAGATCTGGTTACGATTGGTCCTCCTGGTCTTGTTAAGGTAATGATTTATTTGAAATTGCATCTTATTTTATCTTTTCTGAGATTCTATTGTTGTGTTCTTATACTATAAAGAGTAAATCGAAACTACTTTGAGAGTGTTATATTTTATTCTGCAATGGTTATTTCCCTTTGACTGCTCACTTTTTGCTAATATTTTGAGGTATATAATGGTTTGCATGTTGACCAATTAAAGATGGATTTAATAAAAATTTCACTCGAGAAAATATAGTGCAAAAATTTGTAACCTTTTTGTTGTTTCTCGCAATATCCTTAGGGTGGTAATACAGTTATAAGCATGAAAAATCATTTGGCTACATCCCCTACACAAGTAATGGTATGTCTTCTTCCTTACTCTTGTATGGCATTACTATCTGTAATCCCCAATCCTTTGGATTCTGTTCATGTGGTGGATTCTCTTATCACTCTCTTTTTTCATCGGGAAGCTTGAGTGAGATATCAAAGCTATATATTAAAATTTTTTCAGGCGAAATCTTAGTAGAGAAATGTTTGTAGGGTTCAAGATGCAAAATTTAAACTGTTTTTAATCTTGTTGATAGAAGTTGAAGCATGTGTAAGAGATTTCCTTATTTGATCAAACTGAGGGGGTTAAACCTCAGATTGGAGAAGTATCTTGACTGGACTTCTTTTTTCTTCAAGATTTTAAGCTCACATTAACTTGCAGACACATTTTCAGTTATTGACATAATATTAGGTCACAATATAGAAGTGACTTAGGGGTTTGTGTTCTTTGTTAATATTAAAACTACATGATCACAGATGTAGCCATTAATTAATAAATTTTGGTTGCTAGGATTGTACAATGATTTTTTCAGAAGTCTTATTATTGACCTAGAGCTATGCGTTGGTTGGAAGTCCTGAAAAGAAATGTTTATTTACAGAAGAAAATTCACTATGTTTGCTGTTTCAAATAGCATGTGTTCAACTGTTTCTTCCTTGTTCATTGTTACTCTTATCGAGGTTGCTTATTGCTCTTTACGTTGAGCAATAATTTGCATTCTCTTCTTGGCAGCTACAGCCTTCAATTTATTTCTTCGGTTTATGTAGTCTTTGTTTATGTTTTTTGCATATTTAATGGCTCATGCTAAGGCTATTCAGTTTCTTTTCTCTACTCTGCATGCTGTGAAACAACTTTCAATGAACTAAGGGGCTGTATGGACCTTGGATACAATCGCATTAAAATCCCTCCAAGTAATTGACTTGGGTTAATTGCATATGCAGGTTTGGATTTTTGGAATGACATATTTTAGTATTGCTGAGTCCGTGTTATCATACTTTGTGCTCGAAGATATAAATGTTTATCGTAGCCCATCAGATTCTTTTATTTCCTTTTTTTTGTGTATCCAACACCGGGCAGCTTTAATGTTTTGATCTTTTTTTATCATTCTTCTCGGTTTGCCTTTCTTCCTTCCATATGATAAGGTAGATTGTTGATGATCTTATCTTTGATTATATAGTGCATCAAATATTTTAAGTTGTTTGATTCCTGTAGGCTGTAGCAATGTTTTTTCTGATGGTGAGCTGATCATTACTTGTAGGCAACTGTCACGTCTACTGTGCAAAGTGGTGTCCCCACTCTGGAGCAAGGAGAGGAAACGAATTCCCAAGACAATAACTCCGAGGTTCTTCCTAAAACTCCAAATCCCAAAGCTAGTGGAATTGTGGTGTCAATTCCACCAACACCTGGCTATGCAAGTCCTGGTATTATGATCCTCAACTCTTTGTCTGAAATTTTCTTGCTTCAATTGTTTCATTAAAATAAGGGTATTCCTGTGGCATTGTGGTTTATGTAGGATCTTCTATTGCCTCATCTCCTATTGGCATGTCAAATGCTGTGAAGGAAGAGGAAAATGCAAGCTCTCTTCTTAGGAAACTAACCCCAGCACTTGCCGAAACTAACATTAAGGGTGTTAAGTCAGGTGGCCTATCTAGTCAACTGGGTTTTAGTATTCCCCTTAGTTCAGGCAGTTCAATTCCTACTAATGGGACAACTCCTGCTTCTGAAACGACAAAGAGAGCTGAAGACAGAGTTGGGAGCAGTAGCTTGGTTCAGCCTCTTGCCTCTCCATTGGCTAACCGGACGATGCCTCAATCTTCCAGAGCAGGCGATGAAATTAGTTCAGCTGGTGCTGGAAATGCTGGTGAGGCTGGAGGCTCAGCTAACCATCCTTTTTCTCCCTCCGTTGTTCCTGGTATGCAATGGGGGCCTGGAAATGCTTTTCAGAATCAAAATGATGTGGTATGTAGCAATTCTTTTCCTTGATTTACGTAAGCTATTTTCTATTATTTGTACTTCCTCATAAGTCCCAATTCATCTCGAGTTTTGTAGATCTTGTAGTTGTGTTTCGAAGTCTTTTGGATATTATCTCATTTCTTGTGCTCAATATTCTTGGTTGTATACTCACCAGCTTGGATTTTGCTAAT
Source organism: Lithospermum erythrorhizon (assembly GCA_019722365.1). Taxonomy (NCBI): domain Eukaryota; kingdom Viridiplantae; phylum Streptophyta; class Magnoliopsida; order Boraginales; family Boraginaceae; genus Lithospermum; species Lithospermum erythrorhizon. The sequence goes on along the minus strand of JADFUC010001781.1, from coordinate 56,310 downwards.
CTCTCGCTGCCTTTACCACTGTACTTCCATGAGTGATTTTATTATGAGATTTTTTTATATTCATAATTTCAGGGGCATATTCGAGGAAGGACGGAATTTGCACCTGACCAGCAGGAAAAGTTCTTACAGCGGCTACAGCAGGTACAGCAGCAAGGGCAAAGCAACATTATGGGCATACCTACAGTTACTGGAGGCAATCATGAGCACTTTGCTTCACAGCAACAGAATCCACTCTTCCAGCAGGTTCTCTTCTTTGGATTCAACTTCTTTTCTTTATGTGGTTCAAGGATGGGAGGCATAGAGCTTCTTAAATTTCTTGCAAATCTCGTTCTTTCTTTTCTCAGAGAATGAAAATGTTACAATATGTTATAGTTGTGGGATGGATAAATATAAGTGGTTGGAGAAAAGGGGTGGTTTGATTTCCTAATTTATTACTCTTTATGTGCAACATTTCTCTTTTTTCTGTAGTAGATCTTGTACGTTCATGAACAGAAGTCTTGTTTGACATGTGATAGTGTCTTCTGTATAATTTTTTTAGCTCACTTGGTCCTGACACTCGTGACTTACCTTTGTCTTTGCAGCAGCAACAAGTTGCTACACATCAACCATCTAACCAACAGACATTATCTAAAGATGCTGGTATGACTAACTTCTGATTCTCTAGCTCCATTCTCCGAATATTGAACTGTCGCCTGTTAAGTTTTTATAGTAGATTTTCAGAATGTTTTGTACAGTAAATGCTGAGCAACCATTATTTGGACCCTTACAATTCAAGAAAGTCATATCCAAAATTTATATTTGGTACTTAGCCTCAAAACTTGTGGTTGTACGAAGCCAGAGTCGAGAGTAAGTCACCAGGATCCCTTTGGCTACAAAATATGATATTGTACCTCAACGGGGTGTTTGAAGATGTTAAAACTCAGTTTGTTATTAAATAGATCCATTATAACAGTGAATGTGGACTTTAAAATGATCACTTGTCATATTTGTAATGTTTTTTTCCTTTTTTATAACCTCTTACCAAATGAGAATAAATTCCATGATAGGTCTTGGAAAGTTTCCTTTACCACTAGAGGGTTTCACCATTTGTATTTGATGTTCTATTTGCATATGTTGTCTATGTTCTGATTCTGCTTTTCTAGTTTTTCTTATTTGATGAAATGTGAACAGTTGACATTTTATTCAATTTATTCAGTTGTAATTATTTATCTTTCATCATGTGTGCTAAACATTGAAACAGCATGTGGTGCTTTGTGCACCATAACACTTTTTTCCCATTGCCATGTGTAGGTGCTCTAGTTGCCATTTGCAGCTAGATCTTATGTCTGTAGCATTTAGAGTTTGTCTCGGCAGAAACTATAATTCTGCGGGCAAGAAATTTAATTTTTAAATTATCCATTTAGTGACTTCCTCATTCAATAAATTGATATATGAGATCCATGATACAGAGGTTGGCCATGGAAATGTTAGCGAGCAACAACAGTCAGAAGAATTATCAATTGATGCTGATCCGAACTCTGAACTTTCAAAAAAAATTACAAATGACGATGACATGAAGACTTCATACGGATTAGATTCACCAGTATGTTCGATATCTATTTTTGTGGATATTTCTTTGATGTTCTGAATTTAAGTGATATCAATGGTTTGCTGTTTTTTGTCAGTAGTTTACTGCCTCTTATAAGAATTCATGTTAGTAAGAGCATGTGTTGGATTTTTGTCTGCAGGCTGGACTCGCTGGATCTGTTACCGAGACATCCCATGTACCAAGGGATGCTGATTTTTCGCCTAGGCAACAGTTGCGATCCAACCAACCTTCTGGTACTCTTGGTGTGATTGGTCGGAGAAGCATGGCTGACCTTGGTACGATTGGTGATAGTTTTACTCCATCTGTCACGAGTTCTGGAGGAATGCAGGATCAATTACACAATTTGCGTATGCTTGAGGCGGCCTTTTACAAACTCCCGCAGCCAAAAGATTCTGAACGTCCAAAGAACTATACTCCTGTATGAATTCCTAGAAATAACTCCATATTCATTATTTATGTACTCATATTTTATTATGGGGTTAAAATTTCCCCTTAATTTTTCCAGAGGCATCCTGCGGCAACACCTCCAAGTTATCCTCAAGTACAGGCACCTATTGTCAACAATCCTGCATTTTGGGAGCGACTTGGGGCCGATAACTATGGCACCGATACCCTGTTCTTTGCATTTTATTACCAGCCTGTAAACATCAAAGTTCTTTCCTTCATTTTATTGCTTTACAATTGTGCAGTGTGCTTGATCATAGCCAATCACAATTCTTTTGTGCAGAATACTTATCAGCAATATCTAGCTGCTAAGGAACTGAAGAGGAATTCATGGAGATACCATAGTAAATTTAACACTTGGTTCCAACGACACGAGGAGCCAAAAGTCGCCACAGATGATTTCGAGCAGGGAACATATGTATACTTCGATTTCCATATTGCTAATGAAGAACAAAATGGATGGTAAGTCTAACCTTGGATCTTAATCCTCAGTCCTTCCGACATGAATTACTGTATTAGTTTTCATCATTTTCTCATTTGGTTTCATGTTTCTGCTATGTCTAGGTGCCAGAGAATCAAGACTGATTTCACATTCGAGTACAATTACCTTGAAGATGAGCTCGTGGCATAGAATTGTATAAAATTCCTTTGCAGTGACTTCTTTTGTTATCCAGACGTTACTCATCAACTTTCTGACTTCATCAATTTCTAACTTAAAAGATATGCATTGTATTACTTTTAAGTTAAAAATTTCCCCTCTTTTTTCTCTTTTTATGTTTTTAGCGATACCATTTAAGTTGATGTAAGCGATGAGATATGAACTCAGGGCCTATAGATCACTGCATAAATTGCACATAAGCTTTCATCCATTGGTGTTGTAGTAAGGGAGGTAATTGTCGAAATGGTCTTAGTAATTGGAGCAAGTTACAGTTTGGTCCCCGTTAGTAGTGGCATGGGTCCCCCAATTTCTGGAACTATTTCCGGCAATTACCTCGACCAATGGATCATATATCCTCGTTTGTGTGTCAATGTACAACATGTAAGATACAAATGATCCATTAGAAGTAAAAAAGAAAGTTGTGGAATGGAGTTACTATATTATGGTGATATGCCTGTATATAGATCACTAAGGTCGAGTTAAGTTGTTCTTCATTCTCTTTTTGTCCATTGCCATAACACTGTTAGTATTAGTACTATTATTAAAGCTCCAATTGAAAATCAATACCAACATTCCTATTGCCTCTTCAGAGTCCTAAGAGGCTCTCACCTAACTAAAATATTAAAAATAATCCTAACTTTCCACTTCGCTCCACACAATAGCCGAATCACTCATGTCCCGGGCGTTTGGTTGTCGAACCAACTCAAACAATATAGTATACCTCAATGCCATATTGGAATGTAGGAGCCTTGTAAGATGTGACTAGACCACTTGGGAGAATTATCATAGCAACCATTCTCCAATGCCTACAATTCGATCCCCTCACTCCGCTTAGACATGACTTGCGAGCTTCTTTAAGACTTAGGAGGCATTGTTGTATGTAGTAGTGTTGTTGATGGACCGATCGATTCGAAAACCGGCCGAGATCCGATCCATTAATCCACCCGACAGTTATCCGTCTGCCCGAATCGGTAAGAGCACTAAATGTATGTTATATGCTTGGAAGAGAGGTGGAGGGGTCCATCATTCATTGGGTTGTATTAAGGTTATCTCTTTAGCTATTATATATATAAAAATATGGTTAATGATTTTTACAGTCCAACGAGTGATAACTATATTCCATTTTTAGTTTAAAAGTGGATGAAAATTAACAAAGAATTGAAATGTCATTCATAATCAAAAAATGAAATGTACAAATTATTAACCAAAAATATCCAGATAATATATGAGGAACTTTTGATAGGTTGTGGTTCAATCATTAGAGATGCTTCATTCTGCCTAAATATACTTTTTGCATCTTTTCCTATCTCTTGATTATTTGTCTTATTCATGACAATATTTTCCTCTATCCTCATTATTTTATATTTTCCAACTGATACAAGATTAAATATGAGTGTCATCATTTTTATAAGTACATTTTCTAGATATATATATATATATGTCATGAAGATATCTGGAAGTGAAGTTAACAAAAATGATCAAGAAAAACTGGACTTATATACGGCAACAGATTAATAACACTACAAATTGTCATGTTCAATCATTTGTGCCCCTCTCCATTCTTCGCCAGGGTTCACTACAATAGGTACCAGCAATGAAGCAGGTCCAGTGCAGATGAAGTAATCTTCTCCATATTTCTGGGAGAGCGATCCGGGACTCGATACGTATATGTCATCATAACCCATCCGTATTACCCGAAAGAACAGCTCACGTCCCTGTAAACGATCATCGCGAAACAAGAGTAAGAAATGGAAAATGAAGTGAAAGAATCAAGAATGTGAAGGGTGTGGGGGTTTCGTGTAGTAGTTATACATTAAGGGTAGAGGTCGAGGGTTCAAACCTCAGCCGCTAGATTTAAAAAAAAAAAAATCAAGAATGTAAATTTGTGCAGTGAATATTCAGAGTGTTACCTGATCAATGAAGTCATATTTAGAAGGTGTACTTTGATAAAATCCCTTAAGTCTTTCTTCTGGAGGGGCACCATAGACTCTACTGAGCTTATGCGTCAGGACAGTGATGGGCACATCCTGCACTGCCCACTCGCCTCGTTTCTTCTCTGGTTCCCACCCGAAAGAGAACAATCCAGGTTCCTCCGTTTTCAGAGATTCAGATGGAGATAAGATCTCAAAAGGCGACGATGGAGGAGGTTGTGTACAGTAAGAGCACTTCTTGAGTCCTTGTATGCCTGTCCGGTTTCTCTTTTTCGACAAAAAATGTGTAAATATGCCACTGTTTAAGCTGACAGACTTTCTGCCATTGTTCTTTAGTATGACTGCTGTTGCCATGCTTAATGGATAGAGTGACACAACATATGATAGTTCAAGAGTTCCCCTGGTACAGCTCAATTCAACCTGCAAAATATTTTGATAATTAATTAATTTGAACTATTACATCATATCAGACTATTTTTTAATTAGCCCTTCCCTAAAATCATTGCTCTATGCAATGAACACTGAAAAATATGTGAGTAAAAAATAATTTTCTCTTTTGTAGAAAATTGGAGTACATGCATTTTGCACATTGGTCATTTTCTCTAGTGAAAAGGATTATTAGTGGATATCATATTCGATAACCATCTCAGCAGGGTATAAGTTTTCTTTCGTACCCAATTGGATTCAAGATTTTCTTATACAAAATGAGAGGTTCAGAGTGTAAACTATAATTCTGTCAAGTTAATGTTCATCATTTTCAATCTCCAAGATATTGGTTTGGGTCCATGAGTCCAATGTAATCCCATGTTTCATACCTATGGCTCGTTATAAAATTCTTGTTCTGTCACTGAATCGCGGTCCACCGAAAGACCATCAAATGTTTTGAAAATTAATCATTTCCATAAATTTCATATGAAAATTAATCCAAAACGAACATTGAGTTCAACAATGAACTGGAGATCTCAAGTATACCTGGACAGCATCAATGGAGTCAGAATCTGCATCAGTAACCGTCCACTCGGAAGCCTCGGGTTGTGCTGGTGCAGCTACCTTAGACCTTCCCAATGCATTCCCTTTAGTGCTTGGTTCACTCACTTCATTCACAACCAAACCAATCCCCCCTTTACAATTCACACTACTTGCATCATTACTAGGAAGAGTATATAGCACCTCTTCAAATCCATCATCTTTCCAGTACACTTTAGGCTTGTAAGAAGTAACAAGTCCATTGGGTATTTGTACCTTTAGGGAACTTCCATTCCTAACCTGCAGTTCAACGGTTGGAACGTCGCCCGAGTCGACGAATTTGATGCCTTTGCGACCAAACTTCTGATCAAGAGTTTCAAGGATAGTGGGGGTGGCTATAGAAGCTTTTGGAATGTTTGGTTTAGGAACAGAGAAGGATAGGATGGAAGCCATGAAGAGATGATGAAGCTTCCACAAACCAGTGAATGCTGGACCAATCCTACTTTTTTGTTATTTAATTTATGTTTTGTCTTCATTATGGGATTAGCATTTCTCCTTTGATAAGGAAATTTGTTGATGTGCATGGCAACCCCATGTAGGACAAATAAATACAAACAAAAACAAGAAATAACGAGTGAAATACTCATTATTTTCGTAAGGATATAACATAAAGGTCGAATATTACTTCATTCGACACGAAAATTATTTAATTCTAAATTTTAAAGATTAACTTCTTAAATTTTAAATCCAACGGTGAATGATCAATGCAATGTTTTTCTGAAGCCTACCATTTTAAATAATTATAGTAATTTTTTTTTTAACTTTTCTCCCTCATAAATCTAATTTTGTAGCTTTTAGTGATTTTTGTAATAGGTCTAAATGTTAGCTCGAGGAATAGTGTGTATAACAATATAAGCACTCTTCAAGGACTGCTTTGTTATTTCTTATCTATTAAATATGATGTAAATTATCCCAAAAAAAAAAAAAACCATTTGTGAGATTACTATATTATTAACATGACCGTTTTAGTTCAAATTAAAATTATGTCAATTACATCGACAAATTTTATAAAATTTATCATTAAAAATTAAAGTAGACAATCTTACATGGAATGAAATTTAGTTTTATTTGAATGACTTCTTTGAAGTGGATAGAATCCATGGTGAAACAGCTTGTTCTTCGTCCTTTAGATTTCCCTTTGCCATAACACTATATCAGTACTATTATTAAAGCTTCCAAAGAAGCATGCCCAAACAAATAATAAAGCGAAAGAACTGAAAAAACGAGGTTTAAATCAAGGACACCCAAGCAACACAAAGCGATTGAATTAGCCAACTACGACGAAAAGAGGAGAAAGAAAAATGGAAGAACCTATGACAACCATAGGGAAAGATAAAGCATTCGCGCTACAAACGAACTATTTGCTCAGCTAAACACAAACTCGTCCTGATGCTTCTTAAACTGCATAGTAGATATGATAGATGTCACTAAAAAGTACAAAAACGATAATAGTGAGATATTATGTAAAGAGAAAAGAATTCTCACCTTTGATGCAAGATAAGTATGATGAAAACTTCAAGTGATTTTAGTGATCCCATTCGGTATCAAATTGTTTTCACTCACTTCCGATTGTGGGCCATTGGAGGTATCTTTCCTTGTTAATATAGACACATTCTCTCCAGGAAGTTTGACCTCTCCATTAGTAGCCTTGGATCCAGGAGAAACTGATGTCTCAGATGATTTTTGATCCAGATCATTAGACTTCTTAGGTATCTCTCTTTCTCCATTCTCTGTCGACTCACCTCCAAAAAGGTTCAAAGCACCAACCTGGACATTAAATTTTGAATATTAAGTTAAGACAAAACACTGAAGGGCCTATCTTGATAATCACAAAATTTGCATAGACGACTATTTTAATGACGGTTCAAGAGAGAAAATGAAATCATGAATTTTACCTGCATATTTGTTTGCCGTTGACGAGATTTCTTTTCCTGCATTACCTTTTGGCGACCTTCATAGAAGTCAAAGTCATCCAAAATGCATGTCTGGCTGGAGTAGCTCTTATAAATTTTCAAAATTTCTAAACCTTGCTCCAATCTGACCTGCAGATATCACGCACCAAGAACATTTAAGTAAACTTCGCTTATCATGAACAGATAGCTCATAGAACACAATTGAAACAAACCTCTTGAGTATCTCTGCTGTTGGTTACAGGTTTATTTTCATTATTCTCAAGAGTAATGTGCCTCAAACAGCTATTAGGCAAATCTTTAACCATGTGCCACTTCACAGGAAAGCAACCACTCCATTTGTCTTGTTGCCAATATTCTACAGTTTTGTCAAAGTCAACAGGACCAACCATCTCAGCAAGACCAACAAATTGCCCACTTCCATTCACCTGATATAACATGTGTAATTTGGTTAAAGTTGAAATACTAAGAAATTTGTATTTGAGCGAGTAACGATCATTTACAGCAACAAGTATACTTACTGAGAACAACAGAAAGAGTGGGGAACCGTCAGAGTTCTCCTTAGCTTCCTTATATGCAACATCAAGTTTCTTGTTTCCATTTGGTGTACTGGTCCATACACCATATTTGATGCTTTTGTGAACATCATCCTCGCTATAGGATTTAATGACAAAAAACTTAGCATTTGAATATGTCTCAGGGAAATCTTCTTTGTTGTATTGCTCCCTGTCTGGTGAAAGCAGCAAATTGTCCACAACACTTATTTCCCTCGACGGAAGACTCTGCCCCTTAACAGCCAGAGTTATAGGTTTAGAGTCATTCTGATCCTTCAGGCTCTTTGATCGGGGTCCCTTGTTTAGTTCATTCAATCCATCTATAGACTCCTTGTTGTAGCCATATCCAGTACGTGACCTGGATTTGTACCTGTTTCCAACACCGAACAATCCATTTCCAGCAATTCTAGGATAGTAACTGCTGGACATGAGACCTGGACCACTTCTATATGCACTTGTGTATTGACCATATGCTCTGTTGTTTGGATATATTTGATTCATATATCCAGATTGCCCAAATCCTGACGTCGACCTAGAATATTGCGAACCCTGTTACAAAACCCAGATTTCAGTGCGATATCGGTTAAAATTACTTTACTTCCATCAACGACTACGAAAATCTAATTATCAAATCATTCAAGCAATACACGCAAAAAGGATATACGGAATCATGATAACAAAGTGGAGCCTTTAAGGTAATTTATTTAAGAGGATTTTAACTAGTAAGTTGGCATGAAGTAAAAGTTGTTGATAACACATACCATCAGATGAGAGTATGGACGCTGATTCTGGTTTCTTCCACTAGTAGCATGGGTTCCTTGTAGAGCTCCTGCAGATATCCCAGAACCTGTTGTGTAGATTTGAGTGAGAAAGGCATGACCTTTACAATGAAATCCACAACCAGATTTCATTGATGTATAGAAAAAAAGAACTTACCAGTGGACAGGACTCCTGACCTGTAGAACTCGTTGTTCTTCGCAGAGTTCAGATTATTTGGAACTAGAGGCTTTTGAAAATTTGTTTGATTTGTCATAACATTGCCAGCATTATACTGATTTCCTTTTGTGGTGTCAATTGGTAACTGTGATTGGTTTGTACCATATGAATTTGTGAGCTCGGCTTGAGAGGTAGACTGAGTGGGGGTTGTAGTGGAAGGTTGGTAATAAGATGTAGGATACTGATACTGTTGTGCCCCATACATTTGACCATCATGTCCCACTGTTGAACCAGATGGTGAATATCCATAAGGCATATAACCATAGTTTTGTTGATAGTCACCATAAACACCCTACCAACAAACAAAAAACGGTATTGAAACAATGATCTTGTTGAAAAGATAAAAAACTGTTCTTTTATCCAAATTTCATAGCTTTACAAACATGGGGACTACTATACATAAGTATCATACTATCATCATAAAGAATCATATAACTTCCAAGACACCTATAATAAAGATTGGTGTATGGATGTGTGTGCATGAGAGAGAGGGGGAACTCACAGCTTGCATCTCAACCCCTTCAGAGTTCACATATCCATCCCACTCATTACCTGCCAATCAACCACAAACTTCCATCACTTCAAAAATTCAAGGGAATCAAACTACAAGAAAGATTGTAGTGAAGATGACTGAATCGAATGGTGGACTAGCTACCCATAACACAAAAAAAAATTCACTACCTCCATAATAATATGTAGGAGATGGGTACCCACTAGGGTTGTAGAACATGCTCGGGTCCATAAAACTTGAGCCATTTGGGTTATAAAACATGTTGGGATCCATAAATGGACTGAGGGATCTCTCCATGGGCATATTAACACCATTTCCTATGGCATCAACAGGAGAATATCCAACTGAATTCTGCATAGAATGTCAATAAAGCATTAAACTTTCAGCATATGCTATTGGATGTATATACAAAATTCCAACGAAACACATGGATTCTTACATACTCTAGAACAAAAACAGCTCCCCAATGAAACATACAAATTCTTATATACACTAAATTAAAAACAGAACACCCCAATAAAGAACTAAACTGAATTAAAACACCTTAGAATTGAAACATAACCAAATGAATTTATGAACCGAACTTGAAACTGAAGTCTGAACCAATGCGTAGAACATGTTAATTCATGCTCCTATCTGCCAAAGCAGACATATCTAAAGTTTCAAGTAATGGAAATGATAGACAAAATAAATAAAAGTAATTCCGAACCAAACACCTTACTATTTTAAAACTAACCAATTGAATTTTAAAAAGAGAAAAGCTACCTTCTTGGTCGACTCAGGCTGAAATGTCTTCTTAGTAGAATCCAAAGATAATTTCTGCAGCATCTCCGCAGCTTCTGCAAACCCAAACTACTATTAAGGAAACAAAATTCTACATAATCTCCATAACCCTAATAATTTATCCGTTCCTTAGAATTTAACCCTAAACTTAGATATTGCTCCCTCCATTTCAAGAAGATTGTCGAGCTTTGAAGATATTTCATTTTGAAGTCAATTGTATTTATATATGGTGTACTCCATATAATATTAGGTGAAAAATATATCAAATGCTAGTATTTTTATGTATTTTACTCTTAACAATATAATTTTAATCGAACCAAAGTTATATGTGTCAATTAAGTTTACAAAGGACTTCGTTTTGACAATTAGAAATCAAAATGGACAACCCTTTTGAGATGAAGGTAATACTATTTTTACATCCTACATCAAAAGTGGAACAGGACCAGTAAAAATCAATCAAGACTACAAATATAGTAAATTTTGACAATTAAAAATCAAATTTTGCGATATTACCGATCTTTGCATCCTTAAATCTTATATTATAGAATGAAACTGGACTAGTAAAAACCAATCAACAAAACAAAGTTAGTAAATTTGACAATTAAAAATCAAACTGGACGACCTTTTGGGATATAGGTAGTACTTATTATCTAGGTTTACAACCTCAAATCCTATACTAAAGAATGAAACTTGAAAAGTAAAAATCAATTAATACTACAAAATAACTTTTAACAATCAAAAATCAAACTGGACAATCTTTTTGGGACATAGGTAGTATTACCTAACTTTACATACTTAAATCGTATACTAAATAATAAAACTTGCAACTAAAACTCAATTAGCCCTACAAAGTTAGTTAATTTTGACAATTAAAACTCTAACTGGACAATCTTTTGGGACAGAGATATATTACCTAACTTTACAATCTTTTTTATTTTAAATCCTATATTAAAGAATTAAACTTGACAACTAAAAATCAATCAACATAACAAAATTAGCAAATTATATACTAAAGAATTAAACTTGGCAACTAAGAACCAATCAACACAACAAAATTAGTAAATTATATATTAAAGAATTAAACTTGGCAACTAAAAATCAATTAACACAACAAAATTAGTAAATTTTATTATTTAAAAGCCAAAGTGGACAATCTTTTTGGGACAGAGGTAATATAGTATTATTACCAAGAGAGTTAGCAGAGGACGTAAGAATACGATCTGAAGGTGGAGCAACAGATGCCATGTCAGCAAAAACTGAAATCAACGGCTGAGATTTGACAAAAAATAGCCTCCTCCTTAATATTATCTAAAACAGATCTAATAAAACGAAATTTCAGAAAAATAATTTATGGGTTTTTGGAAAAATCGAATTTTGATATAGAAGGAGGAGGTTTTGGAGGCTGGCTATAAAAGAGAGTATATTAGGGTTTTGTAACAGAGAGAGAGAGAGAGAGAGTGTGTGGCTAGTTGGGGTTTTTCTATAGGGTAATGGTGTGCCTACGTGGATGATGACTAGGATAGTGTGACTTCATCACTACATTGTTCCTCTTTCCTATTGGTGAATATATCGTTTGTTAGAGGTAGTGATGTTCACGACCGGGTTACCGGGGCTCGGCCCGGAACTCGGACCGGTAACTCGATTCGATGACCAACTCGAAATAGAATCCATTTCCATTCCGGTTTCAAACTTTGACCCGGAATCGAACCAGGTATCATCGAGACCGGACCGGTAACTTGGTTCATTTTTTAAGTTAAATATTATTATTTCATTATATTACATAAAGTCGATTAGAGTATTTTCGGGTCGGTTTCGAGTCGATTCGAGTATCGAGTGGATTCGAGTATCCGGTTTCGGTTTGATCCCGAGTCAAGCACATCAAATTTTTCCCATTTCGAACCAATTCCGGGTTGAAGTTCGGACACGAATCCTTGTCAAGCCGAGTTTTGGGTCGGCTCGATAAGAGCTCTAGTTACATGGCTTGAGATCATGTCTAACGGATCCTGACACAATTCTTGTCGTGCATGCATATGTCATCTTGTGGTTTAAAGTTGGTGAAAGTGGTCTCCTATTTTTATGGGACATGTATATTAAAAATGACACTTGAAAATGTCTTATTCGTGTGTTAGATATTGGTAGAGGAACCGGTCTCTATTATTACACTTTGTGAGATATTCTCTATTACATTCCATTGAGATTGTAATGTGTATTGGTTGTTTAAAAGTTAAATAAAAAATAAAAAATAAAACACGTGGAATGATCGGAACAAAGTGTAATAGAGAGTATCACAAAAGGTGTAACAAATAATCTAGATTCTTTCTTATTGAAAATGATCGTTATTTTTTGTGTGACATTTTTATATTACACTCCATTAATATTATGACAAATGTATTGTTTATTTTTGTAATTTAATTTAAAAATTAAAATAATGCATATGTTTTTTTATAAACAAAAAATATATGTTATGATCTTAATAAAGTAATTAAAAAATGACACTTTAATGGTAAGTTTTTAACAGTGGATTCCATAATTGAGAGAGATTGGATATAAACTGGCAAGTTGGAATTTTTTTATAGAGTATTGGAGTACCTACGTGGATGAGGACTAGGATAAGGTGACGTCATCAGAAGATTCTTTCTTTTTCTATTTGCTTGATGACACATTTGACACGATTGTGGTGTATGATGATTGGTGTAGGGATCTAAATGAACCTGAAAGCTCGATTTAATTTGGAGTATTTGATTCGAAATAGTTCGGTTCGATGTTCGGTTCGGAGGTTCAAACGTAGAGCCGAACTTTAAAATGTGTTATTCGCCGAACCGAGCCGAACGGTTCGAAAAGGCTCGACTCGGTTCAGCTGTTTCATCATCATAAAATATATGGACCTTTGGTCCAATAATTCCCCTCCCCCTCTGGCCTCTTTTATGTATTAGTACATTAACCCAAATTGGTTGAGCAATACCCAAACCCCAAAATCCTAAAGCCCAAACCCAAAACCTAAAGATATAACCCTTACCATATTAATCATTAGGTCATTTTCTCATTTACTCCTCATTTCTCTGCCGTTTTCTTTCAATCTCTCATATCTCAAACTCATTGATGATGAAGTTTCAGTTCATTTGTTATTTATCATAGACGATGATGTTAGGTTATAATCTAAACCTTCTGAGTCAATCAAGGTAATCCGGATTCTGAGTTAGTGAGTTTGACTTTTGACTTTGAGTTTTGATAATCTAATTCAGGTTTGATTTTGGTTTGCATGTTTGTTCTACTTTTTTAAGGCGATGATGATATTTTTTTAGATTATAAAACTAAGAAAATCGATCTGAGACGTATCTTGGCATGACATCTGGTTGTTTGCAGTCATGGCGTCTCAGACTTTTTATTGAAGAAACATAAATATGAGCCTAGTAAATTCATAAACAAAATATGATTTCGAATCGAGTTTTTTCGAACGGTTCGAAAAAATGAGCCGAATAGTATTCTAAAAATTGACCTCGAACTCGAGCCGAATATAAAAAATTGATATTCGGCCAAATCGAGCCTAGCCGAATAGTATGTTCGAAATTGAACGAGCCGAATTCGAACATTGGGATATTCGGTTCAATTCGGCTCGTTTACAACCCTAGATTGGTGAGTGTGTAGATTCGAAAAATGAAGGTAGGAAGGTGAAGATCCATTTTTACATCCATTTTCACCACTTTAATCTTGCCCTCCTGGCTCGAAACCGCTGGAGACTCATTCGACACCCAGATTCCCTCTTAATACCCTCTTTAAATCAAAATACTACCCCAACTCAACCCCCATTAATTATTAAAAAAAAAAAAACAATCCATCTTGGAGAGTGTTAGATCAAATAAAAAATCACATGATTTGGATAGTGTTGACACTGGCTCGAACATCAATATTTGGAATGACAATTGGATTCCTGTAGTTTATTCAAATCACATTCCAAATCTCAATCACACCTCGGATTTTTCCCTTCATCCTACAAAAGTTAGCGACCTCCTGGTTAATGGGTGTCATTGGAACACCGCTCTTCTGAAAAATCTCTTCCCGGAAGATATTTTCTACAAGATTCTCTACATTAAATCGACTGGGAGCATGGACGAGCTCACCTGGCTAAAACCAAATTTTAAAACCAAAGATATTTACCATCACATTAATAAAAATTTCCTTGATAATTCAAAAATTCCTGTCAATCACAGAATCATCCCAAAAAAGACGTGGAATAATCTCTGGAAACTGAAGGTCCCCCAAAAATTAAAAAAAATTATTTGGAAACTTCTTCTCAATCTTCTCCCTACTCAAGATCACATTTCAAAAAAAAAAAATAAAAAAAAATGCATTAATACTAAATGTATCTTTTGCACTGAATCGATTGAAACTCATAATTACCTTTTCTTACTTGTCCTTTTGCAAGTTATACCTGGAAAACTCATAACTTTCACTAGAATAATTTTGGGAATGAACTCAACATTTTCAACTTCACCTCCACTGTCATTAACACCAAAAAGAAAGTTTACACTTCCCAACTCTTTTGTAGTATCATTTGGACCATCTGGACAACAAGAAATGACCTCATTTTTAATCAAACTACCATATCCCAAAAAAATGTACATCAAAAAAGCAAAGATCTTGTTTCTTCTTGGGACTTCGTCTTTAAATCCCAACACAAAACTCCCCCTATCAATTCACATGGACATACCCAAACCCCTATCTACAACAAAAGTCATTCTCTTAATATCAACCAATGCCCTAGAAACTGTCAAAAAAGAGATTTCAAAATCTGTATTGACATATCGAGTTGAAATGACCCTTTTTGGTTAATTAACATGATTCACAGAGGAGAAATGGAAACTATCAAAGGAAACCAACTCTACATCAATAACAATCCTTTTCCAAACTTGAAGACTTTTGGTCAAACCATCCTTATTGCCTCAATTCTTACTAAACATCATAAATTTCATGCTATTTATTTCATTATTGATAATTTCACTTCATAGGTTTGGACTAGACACTTTTGGCAGATTGAAAGGAGCAAAGATTGACAAATCTTGAAGAATGAAGAATTGCTAAATATGTGCAAGTTATTTTGGTTTCCAACCATTATTGGTTATTTTGAAAACTTGCTTGATATTTTAATAATCTCCTTTAATTCTATGAATTGTAATATTTTGAATCAAAGTTTCATTAGTGCATCTTATAGCACTAGACCAAATGTATTGGATATTTCTAATTAATATATGCATTAATTACTTATAAAAAAAAATCTCCATGCATTAATAGGAGGATATTAATTAATGTAATAATGTATCTAACTCCATTGAAATGCTTGTCATGGTTTACCTAGATTGTTCATCGTTGGGTTCGGAAATTCAATATTTTTGTTACCTAAGTGGAAATCAAGTAGAAGGTCCTATTCGGTTACTACAATAACGATTTTCGGTCCACCACATTTATTTATTTTCGGTTACCACATTTATTTTTACATTTCATTTTTTTATCACACATTGACACTCTAGTCATTTTCTTATTTTTCATTAATTGCTATATTATAAGTGACATGTCAATTTATAATACTCGAAGTAAAACAAGAGATCTAAAAAAGAAAACAAGGGATCTAAAGGAAAATAAAGATTGGACTATATTAATAATAAGAAAACCTTTTGTGTGAATTTTTTGGAGGAGTAAATACAAATTGTAAGGTCCAGCCTAGAAAAAGATTATTCATATCATTGTGAACTTTGTAAGTCTATTACTTTATCTTGAACCGTAGTAATATTATTTGAATAGATCATGCAATCGTTTATTTCTCTCGTTTCTCTTAAAATAGCTTCAATATTTATTTCTACACACGTTTTTTTTAATGTCTACATCAATTATGCAACGAAAGCGTTGTGATTTAAGAAAAAATAATTATTATGCTCTAGCCGTAAAGCTCGATACCTCGAAGAAAAATATGAACTAGCCAAATCATATTAATGATAATACTAAAAGTTATATACATTCCATATTAACTTAATAGTTCAAAAACATAAGTACATAACTCCGTAGTACATGAATACCTATATCTACGTATTTTCTAATAAACACCCCAATAGTCCTAAGGAATCGAACCTACAAATTTGCCAATTGGTGTGCACATAATACGATCCAAGTATCCAACAACAACAGAATAAGATTTGTAACATAATTACTTAAATTATTCTTATGCACGACTGTTAGCACTCATTGAAGTGTAAAAATTCAGTAATGAAATTACATTTGAATCATGAGACCAAAAGATCGAGCTTGACCGTGATGTCTCATCAGTTTTCTTATATATATTGACTCGGAAGTACATTTTATTTCAATATGGAACGTGTTACATCAACATGAATTAATCTTATTTAAATAATCTATTCAATATCTAATATTATGACATTAAAGTATATAGTGTGTATATGGGAATAAGAAAAATGCATGTGGTGTGTGTATAACTGATCGAATACACCTTTTAATATAAATTGAAATGGAAGGAGTAGTATTATCCGATATTAGTTTAGATAGAGTTCTCCCACTTTCATCAATATCCAGGGCCTTGTTTCTGAACAATGTTGCCAACACTCTTTTTGTCAACACTATATACATCAATATCATGTCTTCTGAAAAGAACACACCCTGGTAGACTTTATCAAATAGCCAGACACTGCTGGAACTTTGCCCATAACATGCACAAAAACTTCCTCAATTTTGTTGGATTGTAGTTTGTTGTCTGTATAGTTGTTTATTTGGGATTCTTGTTGTTGTAGGTTGATATTTTGTACTCGAGAGTTATGTTGTATGTTGGTTGCTATTATGTGGTTAGGAATACCACGATGGATTCTTTTTCTTAAAAATTGTTTTTGACCGTTGTATATTGTTTTATTGAGTTGTTTCAAGACAGGTGTCTTTTAAAATTGAGTCATCCATCGATTGGTGACTCTGGTGTCCAGGATTTGGGACGATTCTAACCTCAGGGGCGTACGACCTGGGGCGGGTCGTTACATTAACCACAATGAGCAAACATGTAACTATCAAACTTTATACAAAATACGGAAGACTTCCTTAAGCCGAAACATTTTTGAAAAAATCTCAAATTCTTAAGCTTCCCATCCCCTAAGAGTTGTTGCCCTCGCAACACGATTGAGGCCAAGTGAGAAGGCACCCATGCGGAGATCACAATTATGTGTCTTGCACATATCCTTCACATCCTTAAAAGCCCTTGTCATGTAAGTCTTTAATACAGAATTGACTTTATCTTCGTCCCACATAAATCCTTGGATGTTCTGCATACAGCACATTATAAAATCAAAATTGCAGTAGTCTTCTAATGAATGGAGACAGTATGTCATACCTGCACCCACTCGAAGTAACTCACAGTAACACCACCAGAATTCGCTAATATGTCTGGCAGAACGATTACTCCTTTCTTCGACAGAATCTGTAGGGTGAAAATATGTAGCACCTTCCTTTTTATAGCAGTGTTTTTATTATGAACAAGAATCAACTATGCACAAACCTTATCAGCATCTGGATCAGTTGGATGATTTGCAGCCTCAACGATATACTTTGCTTTGATTTCCTTGGCATTGTCCCTTTAAATATAGAAAGTCGTTTTTTCCAGATGAGACCGAAAACCTTGCAAATGTATGTGTAAATAAATGGTCACAAATTAATAAAAGACCTGTTGATCACGCCACCAAGAGCAGCTGGGATGAGAATATCACAGTCTTCCACCAGTATCGATTTGGCATCGACTGTGTCACCAACACTAAAGCCTACCACTCCAAAGTTTTCTTGGGTATGCTTGACCAAACTTGGGATATCGATTCCATTTTTGTTCTTAATACCTCCAGTTACATCACTTACAGCAATAACTTTTCCACCTTTCTCATGAATCAGCTTAGCCGCCCAGGAACCAACATTTCCGAACCCCTATCACAAGTATAATATCAAAGAACATAATCAACCATAGAGTACTATCGATGATAGTATTTTTGATAATAAAGTCCTGCAAATGCAATTTTATATCTGAACTATTATTCTAAGAAAAATTTATCTGATCCTTGGGAATAAAAGGAGGAATCAGTACTTGTATCACAACTCGTTGCCCTTCAATGCTCTTTCCAAATTCATTGAGCAACGCTTCTGTTGCAAAAAGAACACCTCTTCCAGTAGCAGCATCTCTTCCTAGTGATCCACCAAGATCCTGATGCAAGTAGATTAGAACTCTCAAAATCTCAGTCACAAAGGTACATTTAAATTAATATAGTCGCCAATGTTATTGTACTTACAATTGGTTTCCCTGTCACCACTGCCGGAGAGTAACCATGGAATTTCGAGTACTCGTCCAATATCCATGCCATTGTCTGTCAAAAGCCATTATCAAACTTTCCCATAACTATGTGAATTATAGATGCAAGTAGTTGACAACTCGTGCAAGATTTATCTCAATTAACACTTTAGACTCATAGTAAAAAATAAAAAATTATAACTCAACTCTAGGTCGAACCTGTGGATTTGTTCCCATGTCAGGGGCAGGAACATCCATGTGGGTTCCAATCAAGTCATGTATCTTTTGGGTGAATACACGAGTCATACGTTCCAGCTCAGAAATACTCAGATCATTTGGATTGCATCCTATTCCTCCTTTAGCACCACCATATGGTACATTTGCTACCGCGGTTTTCCATGTCATCAACTGAGCTAAAGCATTCACTTCATCTGGATCAACCTACATTAATCATCCAATAATCATATGATCATAAACTTTAAAATACCCTTACTATTTTAATTGTGTACTGAGCACATTCACAACAACAAAAACGATACATAAAACGGATGACAGGGAAATCTGAATAACCTCTGGGTGGTATCTGATGCCTCCTTTCATGGGTCCTCTGGAGTTGTCATGTTGCACCCTGAACCCAATAAAGGATGCCAATGTTCCATCATCTTTTGGTATGGTACATTCAACCTGCAGTAGAATAGATTGCTCAAGCTTGTCACTTAATGTCACATGTGCACAAACAAACTTGAAACAAATCAAACAAACTTTACAACAACAGACATCAAATATAAGTCCAAATGATGCAAGTTCGAAGTTTGAACAACGATTCTCTCAGTAATAGTGCAATACTATGACTTCACAAAGCTTTTCAAACATATACTCCCTAGGCTCTAGCTACTTATGCAAATCACAAGCTAAGTTTTAGGTAAATTATAATTTGCCCCTGTGATGTGCTAATTTAAATGACAAGGTTCATATGTTTTGAAATTCAATATATATCCTTGAGTTATGAAATTTGTCTTAAATTTTTGTGGCTTCTAGCACACATTGACAATTGACAAACAATAGCTCAAATTGACAAAACACCAGCTTCTAAGCGTATGTATAAGATTTTGGATCACCTTCATATTATCATTAGAACCAACTTACCAACCTATTTCTTGAAGCCGGCATCTTACGAGTCATGAGATCAGGATACACATGCAGGAAGGTATTGATGAAATCGTATCCCACATTGGTAAAACAAAAAAGTTAAAAGGTGTAACCTATCGTCAATTAGTTTTAGGATGTTTAAGTATTCGAAACCATCCTTTATTGGATCATAAATCATAGCATTAGGGAATCATTAGTAAAGCAAAATTTGATTTGCCATATTTCCCATACCATGATCAAGATACATTTTTCATAACACGGAGCAAGTGAGCAACAAGCATCGAAAAAAAAAATGCTACAACATATTACTAAGCCCTAATGCATGTACAGAGGCTTCCGCCTAAGTGGAATAAAGTAGTCGGATTGTATAAAATCTAACCCTTATCCGTATGATAACATAGATGCTATTTCCAAATTGACCAAGACCAGGTACAAAAATAGTAAATGTAGGTAGTGTAATGAGCCATTTTAATTTGTTTAATTTATTTCGATGAAAAACGTAAGAAAAATAAAATTGATGAAACATGCAAAGATCACAAAAATTAACCTTAATTTCTCTGAAAGGCATGAGCAAACTCATCTCAAGCTTGGAATCCAAGCCAAGCAGCTTAGATGCAAGCTTGAAATATCTATTGGTTGAAGCCAAAGCGTTCATGATACTTGAATAATAACAATGTAAGAAACTCAGTTAGGGAGAAAATTATTATAAAGGAAGAAAATAACACATTAATAGCAAGCATATTATATATGTTAGATCTGTCCGAGAATCAAGCAGGCTCAACAGCTGCATACATTCATCCATAACTATGTGTAACACAGACCTTACTCTACCGTGTTTTATGGAGTATTCACATTAAGATATTACTCTACATTCAAAATTAATCTAAGGAGAGTAATATAGATAAATTGGTGTGCATGTTCTAAAAAGTATATATACTCTTTCCAAAGATTGTTTAGCACATTTTTAATTTTTTTTAAAAATTTGATTGATAATATTTTATTACGGAGTACTAGTTAAAGTTGATAAATTTTTGAAAATGTTTGTAAAAATTGATCAAATGACACTAATTATGGATATAGGTGGATCCATAATCAATTTTCTAATGATGTGTGTTTCAAATTCTGTAATAAAAGGAAATTTTGTATACTTACATATTATGCTATAATATTTTTAATAGGTTTGAATAATATCAAAATGAAAAAAGTAAAATTACAAGAAGATACTGGATTCAAAATTCACCTCATCGCCAAATATAAAAAATACATATTATTAAAAAAATATCATGCACCGACATGTTACTCATAAACCCATTTATGATTATGAGAAATAAAAAAAAGAGAAAAATACAATATGCACATGCACGGTGGAGGGAGTATTTGGATACTAACAATTCGTCCAATTGATCTAGCTAGTATTTTAATAGAATTTGGTTATGTAATTTTAACGAAATGTAATAAAAAGTGTCGTATAATATTTAGAAGGTGGAGGTAGTATTTGGAGTAATTTAAGAGTATTATTTCCTTATTTGATAATTTCGATCACACCTTCTAGGGATTCGGATCAGTGCAGGCCGGCGGGGAGGGGCGACCGCCCAGGGCCACGGAATTTTAGGGGCCCCCAAAGCTAGAAACTGCTTATATATAATAGGTATGCTGACATTTAAACTTTATAGCAATGATAAGTTCACTGGTTTGTATGCGAGATTTGTAATACCATCCGGATTCTGGAAGGCCCCATTTATTTAATTAATGTCCAAAGCATGCAATTATTGATTAAGGCTTTATCATTTGAATATTAATTATTGTAACAATATCTTATACAAAAGTTTTGGTATTATTCTAACATTAACATGAAAATTTCAATTTCAATGTCAAATTTATTTGCATAGATAGATAGTGTATTAATTTTAATAACAAATGATGGTGTATTCATTTGATTTTCACTTGTTTTAAAAATATTATAGAAAATATTTTTTGTTTTAATTAAGGGCTTTGTCGAAAATGATCTAAGAACTTATTTAAAAAATTTACTTGTTTAATTTGTTTGAAATCATAAAATTAATACTAAAAAGTTAATTCACAATGAATTTTAATTTATTTCAAAATAGAAGATGTTCTAAAAAATATAAAGAAAATTGATCATTTATCAACAATGTCACAATAAGGATCTAAATGGTTTTTCAAGTATATAGATAGAAAAGGAGGTTCTAGAAAAAATATATATAAATTTTCTTGTAAATGGGTTTACACAAAATAATTCTCCGGAAAATAGTTTTTTAAACTAAGGGGCCTCAATTTTTATTTTTGCCCTGGGCCTCGAAAATATCGGGACCGGCCCAGTGTTCATATAAGTGAAGATGATGATATGACGATGCTACATATTTGAAAAAGAATATAATATTTGTTTATTATGTGCTCACACCCACGATTTTGCTAGATTAGAGTTTTATAACTTAAATCAATTTTATTATCAATTTTTAATTATTAAGGGGGAAAGATGCAACAATTTTCCTAGTTAATTTTTTTATTAAAAATAATTATTTGGATTGAGTTAATCATATGATTAAAGGTTTATTAATCTTGATTTGGGATTGTATTAATAAAGGTTGATGTATTTATTTACTTATAATAATTAGCAATGAAGTGAGTTTCAACAAGGCGTGTGCACAAAATTCGAGAAATCGGTCGAACCCGATCGAAACCGAGCCGAAAATAACCAAATTTTTGGAATCGTCGGAACGAACGAAAATAACCAAATTTTTGGAATCGTCGGAACCGAACCGATTTAGGTTCGGCATCGAAAAATAAGATGAACATAATTTAAGGTTCGGCCTTTGAAATAACGAACCGGGGCGATTATAAATTTTATGTACATTTCTCAATTTTCATTTATTATTTTTTGAGGATCTTGTAGTATTTGAATGTCGCATTTTAAGAAAGGTAATTTAGATTTAAGCACATTCGTTATTAGTAGAGAATGAAATAAGATATATATAAAATCTTTCTAAAACTAATAATATACGGAATAAAATATATATAAAAAGGTATTAATTGTGTATATTGAATGTGTATGTAGATTGTATAAATAATCTTAAAAAAGTTTATTGAAATTTCATGGATTAGATACAGATGCTTATGACTTAATTTTCAAGATGATAGACTCAAAAATGGTCTCGAAACTTAACCGAAACCCGGCAGGACGGATGGCGTCGGAGCAGGCAGGCGGAACCGGTTTCAACCGGCGGTCTGCAATCGCGGACAAAGGCTAGGCTATATGATTAACTAAAAGATTGATTTATTTAGCTCATTGAATGATAAACATAACATTTAACTTCTAGTGGTATATTTTATAAATTAAATTGTCAAAGACTTGATATTTTTCTTGGGCTGAAAATTGTTTGTCACATTTTATGTGATACTTTTTGTGATATTTTGTTAAAATTATATATCTTGTTTGTTTTAAAAGTTAATTTAAAAATCAATAAATAAAAACATATATTATGATTTTAACGAGATGTAATATACGAAATAGATAGTTAACAAAATATAATAAAAGATCCAGATTCATGATAAGCAGAGTTAGCCTATTGGAAACTTATATTTCGACCTTTTAAATACTAGCCCCATTTATTCAAAAAAGTATATATCATTATATGCTATTTATATGAAACTAGCTAACGACGGGTCAAAATATTGTTTATCTAAATACGGGACTAACTGTTATAATATCATCAAAAGATTAACAATCAGCCAACATTAGTTTTGTAATAGTTCTTACATAGTTCATGAACTTCAAAAGGATTTAGGTGTTCATTTAGATATGAAGTTGCAAAATAATGACCATTGCAGTAATTAGTAATCACACAACTTATTATACTTAATGACATAAAAAATGGTTTAATTAAAGTTGGAGTTGCTTAAGCTTAGATGAATTAATTTGGAGCTGAAGAGGCGGAGCAGTAGAGCTCATATTTATGAGCTTTGATTGCCCATGATCGTCACCTTTAGATGTATTGTCCTGTAGTACATCCCTAAACCCTCGGAGTCCGATGTACAATCAGAGCTATTATCATCTTTGACATTATCATTATCATCATCATCTGGATGTAAAATCAGAGCTACTTTCATCTTTGACTTTATAAATGTCATCCGTCAGGATGTAAAATCAAAACTACTTTAATCTTTTGACTTTATCATCATAATCGTCATCCAGTTATTGGGGAATTAAAGTCGTCATCTTACGAATCGCTTAGATGACAACCCCATGAAATGCTCATTGGCAAGAAAGCACAGTTCGGTGATACAATGCTCATAGAGGCTACCAAAATTTATTATTAATTAAAAGAGTTATTAATTAATTGATAACTTAATAATTATTAAATTATATATTAATTAATATTTTATTAATTTATAATGAAATACTCAATTTACAAATACCTTTCAAACTTCCACTTAATTATTGTATAATACATGTACGTATATCAAATGAAGAGACTGATTTAAGAAGAACCATGATCTCACTTATTAAGCGATAACAACAGAAGTTCTTACAATGATAAGGAAAATTGACGAGAAAGGAAATTCAATTCGTTGTTTTTATGAATAAACATCATGTATTAAATTATGGTAATTATAATTACCCAATTTAAGTTTATTTTATTTAATTCAATTATCCCTTTTAATAATCAACCTTTTAGTTATTTATTTATTTATTTAAAGGATGGTCATAATAGTAATTATCTTGGACATATTTTTATATATATGTATCCAATTAATTTTGATTATATATATATATATATATCTTATCATGGATATTCATTGATTGCATGATTTTTTCTTTAATATATATTTATTAAATACATGCTATATGATTTATTTAACACATATATATATATATATAATAGAATGGAAAGGGGATATATTGATATGACATGGTTTTGTATTTTATTCAAATACGGTATGCGAACTGTTTATTTGTTGTAAACGACCAACTGAGTCGTATTAGTTTCATTTATTTATTTATTTTATTTTACCCTTGGCTGTCGCGTCTTTGTCTTAGTTGGGTTAGTAAATAAATGTCTTCTTTGTCGAGGCATTGAAGATGACGCCTCACGAGGATGACATTTGAAAAGCAAACTTGGAGGATTTCGAGAGTTAAAGAGCCAAGTGCATTTTGTAAAATCTTTGAAATAAGAACTATATGTTCGTATTAGACTTT
This sequence comes from Lithospermum erythrorhizon, assembly GCA_019722365.1. Classification (NCBI taxonomy): domain Eukaryota; kingdom Viridiplantae; phylum Streptophyta; class Magnoliopsida; order Boraginales; family Boraginaceae; genus Lithospermum; species Lithospermum erythrorhizon. Next base: position 31,225 of record JADFUC010001781.1, on the reverse strand, counting down.
GTAAAGTATTGTAATATGTCTATTCATTTTTAGGGTTACATCATATATCTCTTGAATGTGTATTATTTATTTTATTTTTTATGATGTGCATATTACTTGAGTATGTACTATTATACATGTTAAATATTAATCAAATAATATTAATCTCACCATTAAATTTAAGCAAAGTATCAATCCAATTTTAAAATTGTGAAACTTATCCTGGTAGCCGCCTTGTGGCTGTGATGAAAATGAAGTGTCTTCAGATATTAGGTGATAGGTATGATAATGGAACATGTTGAAGTGATTTCCACTAACATTGTGGGCTTTCAGATGATCATTCAGTAACAAATTGGTTTAGAATTGGTTAGCAACGGTGATTTCCACTAACGTTGTGGGTTCGGTGATACATTGTCGGATAGCACCTTGTTAGGAGTGTTAGTGATCCAAGAGTTGTGTCTTGATAAAAAATTGATTAGTTAATCTACTGTTGTGCAGGGATTCAAAATGTATGCAATGTTTCCGTTTGAATTCCAACCACTACGGATCTTGGATACCTTTTATATTTTGTGAGATTTGAAGTACGAGTATAATATCTACAATTTATTTGTAATATGTTAGTGCACTATCTATGATTGCATATTTCATTTTATGATTGGCACACTAAATTTACATGTTATATTCATTGTTAATTGAGCAAATTAAAACATAACTTCATTATGTGAAACAAAACAAGTTAAGGAGAAATGCATAAACTTGTGGTAATATAGTGTTATACATAATGCGATTTCCTTCATTAAGCCATTGAAGATGGCTATGTGCTAATAAAAGACAAGTAATGAATACCATAATTATTTTAAAAATTGGATTAATCATATGGGTACGTTACTTGAAATTAGGTTCGAGTTAACAACGTCATGTGATATGATTGAGAGATAATTAAATTTTGATCTCAATCGAAGGTGATGATACTATGAAGACTAATATGTAATATTGTCTCTTAGCCACCATATAAGTTTTAAATAATTGGTTCAATCTCTTTTATAACTAAATGAAAATACTATTGAATGATCTTGAATGTTGTATATCACATTTAAAGTATCGTTATTATTTAGTTTTATCAACAAGATGAACTTTGTTCATAAATTGTGATGGAAAATAGCTTGTGGTTTGTACTCCTTGAGACAAAGCAATATTATGCATTTAGTTCGCACATCTCTTATAAAATTTGAGTGCATAAAAAACTATGATTTGAAGTTAATGATTAGTTTCATTATTTCAAACATTAAGTCTGAGAGAAAAGAAGAATGTTAGTAACAACTGAAAAGAAATAGAAAGAGATGTTTGATCGACACCATTATCTCAAAATTATAGTGTCATTATGAAGCTAATGCCCGATATCTTAGATACTGTTTTGACTCACATGATTTTTGATCATGATAGGTGACTACATTATAAGAGCACACAGTTTAAATCATTCATGAATGGTTGAATCTTCAAACTGTTTTCTTTTTGAACCTATATTTCTTTGAAAGACATGATGTTTTGAATAACAAACATTTGAGTGATACTTATGGCAAATGACTTTTCATGAGGGCTTGAGTTGTTGAGATGAACTCGGTCAACTCTTATAGACTTAGTGGGAGTTTAAGCTAATGTTATTTAGTTTGTATATTCATATATAAGTCAATCAAGGATATAAATTCATTGAATGATACGTCGAATTGATAAGAGTAGGGGGGAGGACCATATAAATGCTATCAAGTTCTAAAATTAAGTATCATCGACATGAGAGTAAATGTATTGTCTATTAGGTTTTTCTTTTTTAATGCAAAAAAACCTAATCATCAATCAAAAATTTTAGCACTTCCCGCTTTGTGAGATAGGCGAAAATATTAAGTCGCGAGCAGTAGTTCTATTTTGATTTTTCCATCGGTCACTCGTGTTAGCGGTACCGAATATAGGATTGACCCCTCACGAGTGTGGATCGACTAGAGGCATTACTGTTAATGATTGCTACATAAATTGGAATTCAAATGAGGCTTCGTGAAAGAACTTGTTGGTGATTATTTCGCTGCACTGTAAGTATTTTGATATTTATAAATTGTTATATATAATTTAGATCTGATGATTTTATGACAATTAAATTGATCCTGGTATGCTATTTGGTTAAAGTTTTATTCAAAATATGCATAAATTTTCCATCAAAAGGAACGAAAAAAGCACGAATTATTAATTTAGCATCTTATTCCCGAGGCGGGACTGGCAAAAAATATTATCTTAGAGAGTTTATTAAATAATCGATTATTAATTTATCGAGTTTTTACTGTAGTTGATAATTGCAAACAAAACAAAAAAATAACCCAGCAAAAAAAAAGTATGACGGCATTACGCGCGCGTATCTTAGTATGCACACTCTTTATATATACCATAAAAAAATTGAAAAGGGAACTTAAAAAAAAGAATAGTCGCATATGACAGTGCATAAAAAAAAATGAACGAAAAAGCACGAATTATTAATTTAGCATCCTATTTCTGAGGTGGGACCGTCCAAAAAATATTATCTTAGAGAGTTTATTAATTCATCGAGTTTCTACTGTAGTTGATAATTGCAAACAAAAAAAAAAAAAAAGAAGAAAAAAAAAAGAATGCACACCACGCCGTATGCACTCTTTATATATACATAGTAGATGATAATTGCAAACAAAACAAAAATGAAAAGAAGAAAAAAAAAAAGCCCCAACAAAAGAAAAGAAAAAGTATGACATGACACGCGCGTATGCGATGCTTTTATATCTCCCTCCCGTCAATTTTTAATTGAGCTTTCATAGCATATCAAGATAAATCTTTGATATTCAATTACACTTTAACTATATTTTTAAAAAAACTTAAAAAATTAATATTACGAGAATATTTTAAAAGACGAATCCAAATATATAATTTTTATATTTTTTAGAATAAGGAATAATTAGTACTCCATCCGTACCTAAAAGATTGTCCACTTTTAATTTTTTGATAGTTGTAATTTTAAAACTTTGACCTTAAATATATTTTTTTGTGTTGTATAATATTTGTTAAAAAATATATCATTGAAAAGAATTTGAAATGTATTTTTCATTAATATATTTTTCATCAAGTATTATTCACAACCAATATCTACGATTAAGTTTAAAATTAATGAACAAATTTTAGAAGCGAAGGAGTAATTAATGATCAGTTTGTTTACAAAAATTGAAACCATAATTAAAATGAATTGGAGAATATCTGCCAATGAAAATGGAAAATATGAAGCCAGGCATTGGTTGAAGATAATAAAAGCTTCCTAAACTTTTAGGATAAAAAATCATAAAATGAATTTAGAGTTATTTGAGCCACTGCGTGGCGCCCATCACCTCCACTAATCAAGAACCAATTCTATAATATCTAATTTCAAAGTTTCCACGTCATCAGGTGATCGTTGTATAAATGCTGTGATGTATCGAATATATCGCTATAGCAGTATTAGATTTCAATTTTAATAACCAACTTAAAAAATAACTATCTAAAATTTTCATTATAAAATAATTATTAATATAATGTACAAATTTATTGATCATTTACGATAAATTAAAATTAATATGATACACTGTGCCAAAATACGAAGTAATTGGTCACCAAAGTCGTGAGCATTCCTCGTATTTTTGTGCTCTAGGGTGTGTTCGCTAAATCATCTTTCACTTCGGACAATTATACTATTATTATTATAGTCAAAGATGTTATAATATCCACCAAGTAGCACATCGTTCCAGAATGCCGCCGCAGAGTTGGTATCAACACATGTTTGCCCAATTATTACATCTAAGTAGGCGCGTGGTCGAAATTTCGAAAGTTCGATTCGATTCGCGTTATTAGATTCGAAATAGTTCGAGGCTCATTAAGGCTGGAGTTCGATAAGCGCAAACATGAAATCGAACCTTAAAATCCAAGTTTCGGCCAGGACCTAGCAGAGCCGGAGTGCGAGAAATAGTTCGGTCCCATTCGTTTGATCGAATTCATTATGTTGAAAACCTCGTTACAAATCCAAATTTATCATCATTTATACCGTTTTCTTCTGTTGTCTACTCTGCAAATCCATTAGATTCGATTAAACCGTAAAGGTGTTAGCGTTTACTCAAGCGGTTCGATTCGATTCTCAAAGTTTGTCTCGATTAAGTGGTCCCCTGACATTATCTGGCTTTGTTAAAATTAAGATTCGACACTTTCAAGCGTGTTCAATATAAAAGTTCGATGCTTTCAAGCATCTCAAACCCAGTAAAGTTCGGTATAGTTCGGTTGGATTTACAACTCTACATACAATGCTTGGTGGAGTTCGGATGCTTTTTATTTTCGTTTTATGTTATATTATTTATTACATTTTATTAAGATAAAAACAAATGTATTATTTATTCTCGGAGTATAAATTAATTTAATTAAAAAATAGTGCAATTTTGTTTTAATTGATTTTTGTAAAATAATAATTATTAATAATTAAATTATACTTTACTCTACAAATTAATTTTATCGATTGAATATATGGTGACATGATTTGTTATTTTAATGGAACACTATCTCCGTTTCTTTTTAGTTAACTTTCTAGTTATTTGTATATATTAAAAAAATAAAAAGTAGTAAAAATATATATAGAAAATGTAAAATGTCAATTAATTAAAAAGTATATAATTGATTAGTCGATCGTTAATAACAATTAAAAAATCATCCAAAATTATATTAAAAATGTAAAAATATGATTTCATTGTTAAAAAAGAAAATATATTTTAAAGCAGTATAGGAAGAAAGATAATTAAAGAGGAGAGAGAGAGAGAGTATAACAGAGAAAGTCATTTTAAATATAGGCCCATTAAGGTTCAAGAAGACACAATTGTTGAAGGCATTACATCTCAAAAGGATAAATCCAATTTGATGAAGGTAATGATAAAACTATGTAAAAAAGGGTCCATAGATTACTTTTTCAAGTAAATGCTTTGCTTTGAAAAATTCTGTTTAAATTCTATTAACTTGGTATTTTTTTTTTTTTTAATTATAATGCAGACCGTTCAGAATGGATTCTGGGGATTTGTTGACATGGCTAGCGGAAGGTATTTGTGGAGGAATCTTGGGAAGATCAATGAATAGCAAACAAATCATTGTTGTACACTTTGTTCAGCCTTGACTATTGAATAATGGATAATTGTAATTGTAAATAATCTTTAATCTCTTGGGTTCTCAGAACTAAGGGGAGTTGATTCAGCTGTGGTGATGTGTTTTTTATTTATTATTTTAATTTGATCATTATTATTACAAAGATTCGAATTCAAAAATTTATTACTCTTTTTATTCATTTTTTTAAGGACCATTTACTTTTATACAAAGTTTAAGAAAAATTTGAATTCATATCACAAATATAATTTTTCCTTCACTTTTTCTTATCTAATTAGGTAAAATAAAACTCTAAAAATAAATTTTTATTTTAGAAAAATTTAGATTAAAGATGAAAGGAATTATTATTATTACAAAAATCATATCAGTGCATGACCACTAGGCCAACATTAGTGGTTAGGTAGTGATGTGTTTTTACATGAACGCAGCTTTTGGATATTTACATGAAAAATATCACCACTGCTATACAATTGGCTTTCTATCACGGGAGAAAAATTGTGGCTAATTGTATTTTAATCGTGACAAATCATTGAGTAAATGCCGAGCTTTTGTCCACTTGAGGCCGTAAGCAATCGGCATCTGTGACACTAATGTTCCGTGACAAAAAATGTGATTTGACAATGACATTTTTATCGGATTTATTCTGATAAGTTATTATTAAAAGCTGGATCACCGTGCGATGGATTTTGTCGTTGTAATGACTAAAATAAGGTATGGAAAAATATTTTTTGTCGCACTAATCTAATTTATTATAGAATTTCATAATTTTTTTTTATTATACATATTTATATTTTTCATATTAATTGTTTCTAATTTAAAAAATACAAAATAATAAATAACAACAAATAACCATCAAAATTTCTTCTTCATTCCATTCAAGAAAAATATAGGCTAAAGAGCTACAAAACAAAATAAAAAATTTACAGCGTAAAATAAATTATACATTTATATCTTCAAATTAATTTCACAACAAAATACTTATATTTTTTCAAAAAAATAATACATAGTATTTGTGACTTACTTCCTCCATTTCAAATAAATTGACGTTTTGGGATTGCGTGTCAAGTTTTTTACCACAAATTACTTTTTATTCACTAATCCGAAAAATATAAAATTGATATCATTGAATTTGGTTTTAAAAATATTTTCATAATATTTTTTTTGTAATTTTCATAATCTACTGTAAAAATAATTGATGATTAAAGTTGATAATATCGAAAAGTAGAAAAGTCAGTGCTTGGAAATGGAGGTAGTATATATTATGTTCTTTTGTCGGTTAACAAAATTATTATTGCAAACAACATATCCGTTTTTACCATGAAAGTTATTTTCGGTGCCATAAATTTAATTTTTTTTACCACGCCCAGTGAAATCGTTTCAAATTGTATCATATTCTCCACGAGAAATAATTTTAGTGACAAATATTATTATTTATTTCCATGGGTAGCAACACCGTTGTGAATAATTCGATCTTACAACCGTCGTGTCAAAGAAGTAACATTTTTGTCAAGGAAAAAGATTGTTCGTGGTTAATGTTATAATTTTGGTCACACTTTAGTTATATGTGGCAAAATGATTTATTTGTCACTCTTGCTTTAAGCGTTGAAAAGATAGCTGTGGCAGAAAGCCAATAATAAGTATTATTATGAAAATAACTAATTTTATCAAGTTTTTATAAGGAGGTTGTTGCCTCAATTAGATCACTATGAGGGATCAAGTGCTAACTCATCAAAAAGTAATAAGACAAGAAAATAAACAACATAAGGAGATTTTTATACTGGTTAGGCTATAAAGCTTTTCGGAAAAGAGGATCGTTGATCAGTGAATAAGTCGGTGAAGTCGATGTGAGAGTAGTATAAAATCACGAGGGATTGATTCTCTGTGAGTGTGAGATAGTCAGAGAGTGTAGAGAAAGAAAAAGGGAGGGAGTGAATCTATTGAGAGTGAATGAGGTTTGGGCCTTGTGGTTTGTTTGTTTTGGAGAGGATCAAGGAGAATTTAAAAAATTTTCTTTGTTTGGGAAGCTTAAAAATGAGTTTACTCGGCAGAAGAGTATTTGACCACCATTCATACAAATTATTCTACTCCGAGGTGGGGGAGAATGGAGGAGAATGATAAATCTGTGATTTTAATATATTATACACTTCCAAAATTATTGTATTCAAACAATAATTTAATTTATTTTAAACTTAGATTTCGCAATTATAACCCATAGAGAATAATTTTAAAATATTTTCATAACTTCGCTGATTCATTTTTAGATCCGAGCTAACATTGGGCTATCTCTTGAGGAGGGATTGAATGGAGATTGGGGTTATGTACTTATTTATATGTACTGTATTATTCTGTATATAAGTAATATAACTATATAGGTATATGTATAATACACTCACGGATTGGGCCATCCCATTCTCAATCTAATGATTTAATAATGGGTTTTGTTCATATATCATAATAAAGGATTAAGGATTTCAAGCCGGAATATTTCAAACCATTCGGCTCGTTTATCAAAACCTTAGTTTTTAAAGTTTCATTCTATTTTTGATCTTTCGAATCGAACTATTTATTTTGAGCCGAATCTTTCAAATCAAATCAAGTTTTTTATGTTCCATTTACAACCCACTTTGCTAACGGGATTTTAAGATAAGCATGTCCGTTAAGTAAAATATAAAATATAAAAAAATCAACATGGATATTCGTTTTGGAAAGAATAAAAGGAAACAAAAGCATAAAAAAAAATGTTTGGGATGAAAGTTGAACTAAAACCTTTTGGTAATCCCAAAGACATTAATTGAGCTATTTTTAATTTTTGTAGGGGTATTCATTTGAATATCATAACAACACTTTAGATCCGTCCGTGATATTTAAAAGTGACAAATTTATTTACAATAGAGGACAGCCTCAATGAATGGAACCCACAAATTCATTTAAGTATTTTTTTGTAGTTTATTTAACAACTATATTTTACAAAAAGACTTTTGGACAACATTATGAAACATGAGACTCAAAGCAAGTGAACTAACGGTCTCTTCGTGCAACACTTGCCCTTAAAAATCGGTATAACTAATTTCCTTCCTTCCAAATTTTCATTTGTAAATCATTTCCAACATTTCACAATCATTTACTACATATAAAATTTCTCAAACCTCTTTGATATAAAATTTTAAATCAATAATAAAAAGAGAAAAATGGTGGCAATGAAGATGTTCGTTTGTTGAGAGAATAATAAGCTTCTTATTCCAAAAATAATAATGTTTCTGATATATATGTAATTAAGCTTCACAGGAAACATATGGATTATCTCTTTAATAATAATGTCGACACACAATCATTAATTATACTTATTTATTATCTTATTCAATATAAAGCCCTCGAGTTGGCGTCTGAGTATGAATGTCAAACAATGACGAGATATTGGCCCGTCTAGTGGTTTGAACAAATCCCGTAGTAGGCTGAGTCGTCGTGAGGCGAAGATATAGTCCCGTCAATGATGCGTCCGTACAAAATGACAATCCTTGGAAGTACTATGTTTGGCGCTCGTAAAACACTTAGGATTCTGGCCAAATGCAACGGCCCGTTGGCTATCACAGTATACACCGCATAGACTTATCACCTCGACACCTAAAATCGTATGAACCTTTCAACCATTTTAGCTCGCGTCACCTTAGCAAAAGCTCGATACTCCGGCCAGGGCGAGGGAAAGAATCACGAAGTATCTGTTTAACCGACTTCCGGCAAATAGGTGAAGAACGAATGAGCAATCCACCCGTAACCGATAGATGCGTCGAGGACATGCTTTGCCACAATCTGAGTCGGCTCCGTCCGATGGCTGCGGATCCACGGTTCTGCCAATGATACACCTGCCCCGGGGACCGCTGAGATATCGAACCGCGCGAAATTTCTTTGCCCGGTCTTCGCCCGGTGCCTCAAAGCGAGACAAAGCAGCCACCGAAAAACACAAATCGTCGAGTAAAAGCCAAATACAACGGTCGGCCCTGCGAGGCACGATATTTACCACCCGGCAAAGTCGATGATTACGCTCATGAAACGGCGGTTTGCCCCGGCGTTCAGTTCGAAATAATATCAAAGCATACTTCGGATTGTGAGAAAAATACGCTTGATTAGCCGTGCCGATACCCAAAAATATCTCGGCTTACCCAAATCCTTCATTTTGAAAGCAAAGTGCTGAGATAACCGAGATATAGCGAGGCGCCAATTGGAATGATGTAGCCCCTATTTGAAGGAGTCATTTCGGCACACAATAGTAACAAGCTGCCAAGAAACACCGCGATGTTCCTCCGGCGACTACTATCCAAATAATTAGAGCGAGGGAATAGGATTACCGTTGCAGAAGACAGGTGGAAGGCTTCGTTGTATGGGGGTCGTTAAACCAGCCCGCAGTGTTCACAAAAATCACGAGCGTCTTGAGCCGGAACTGCGTGTCCTCATCTGTCGACCAGCGAGAATCTGGCTGGTGATGGTGGGTGCTTCGGTGGAGCGATTCGGCCGGTGGAAGTCGGCGGTAGTTGGCGGGCGAGAGCCGGTTCGGCCGAGGCCGATCCACCGCTTGGATCGGCGAATGGGTGGGGAAGGTAGACGCCGATGTGCTCACCGTCACGATCAAATTAAATAAATGCAGTAGGACCGGTGAGGCGGCCAGCGAGCCCCGAGACTATACGCCCCAAAGCAAAGGAAGCATTTTCGACAAACTTGGCGTCACGAGACACAAAATTCTTGAGTAGCAGATCAAACATCTTCCATCCCTTTTTACCAAGCAGATACCCCACAAAAATACACTTTTCGACTCCCTCTTTGACCGAAACTTATCCAATTTCGACTTCAAATTGTGAGCATAGCATTCTGAGCCCAACATACGTATTCGAGATAGTAGGTTTGGCATAAAATAAGCACTTTCATAGGAGTGACCGAAAATTCAAGATTTTGGGTAGATTCGGTTATCAAAATAACCGGCCGGTCAAAACACATTACTTTAATTTAGTTGGAAGACTAGCTTGAAATTTCAAATCTCGGGCTACGTCTAAAAATATGTCTGTGTTTGCGTTCTACTCTACCATTTTGCTGAGGAGTACCCACACATGAAGTTTGAAAAATAATTCCGCGATCACTAAACAAGCTTTTAAGACAGAAAAACTCAGTTCCATTATCACTTCGTACCGTTTTAACCGTGGCATTAAATTGTCGTTCGATAAGTGCCAAAAAACGAGTAAAAAAACCAAACACTTCCGTTTATGGCCCATGATAAAAATATCCGGACACCACGAGTAAAATCATCACAATAGTTAAGAAAAGCTTGAGCTCCTTTGAGGACAAAAGTATGATAAGGCTTGCGCATCACAATGTAATAATTCAAAGGAAGACTGCTTTATTGTCCTCGAAACAAAACAATCACATTCTGTTTTGCACGGCGGCACATCGCAGGTCTTATTCAAAGTATCAACGCCCCAGCACAAAATTAAAAGTATGCCGCACGATCGTAGGTGACGGATATCCCGATCGTTGTTGCTGGCTGGATGCTGCCGAGCAACCCTTTGTATTCGCTGACGTCAAAATCGCCCAGCGAATGATAGAGACCCCAGATTTCTTTCAAGGTCAATCGGCGTCCTCGAGATTCGGTCTGTATAAAACAACCCGAGCGAACAGTGTACCACCACCGATCCAATATCATCCGTCGGATGGAAAGCAATCAAATTGCACAAAGAGTCGGGGAACATAATACGCATTCTGAGAACCCAGAAGCCCCGAATGGCCGAACCGTGCCATATATCTTAGAAAGCGACTTTAGTCCATCGGAGTAAACCGACCGTAGATAAAGGCATATCCATAAATCAGACCGATAAGGAAAGATTACCCGTAACATGATTCGAGGCACCCGATGTCGAGGTAAGCCATAAGTGGAAGAAACTTACCATCGAGTCGATCGATTCGTGTTGGTAGTACCAAATAGAAAAATTATTTAGATTGTGCGGAATACCTGAAATTGCACCGAGTAGAAGAGGGCGACCGACCCTACGCCAGCGCCGGCGTCGGCCTCGACCTGCACAAAGCTGCCGCTGACTCGCGCTCGGCATCCGGGAACTGTTATTGTTGCCTCCCCTGCCGCGACCCGCCCGTTCGAGAGTTTAATTTGCACCTCGGACTTGGGGCCTATCACCAGTCAATCGTGCTTCAGAAACAAAGTCGATTCTTAAGTACCCATCGATTACAAAAAGTCTGAAGTAACATTAGGAGAAACCGAGATTTATGTATTCGGATGAACTTTTATGCGGGCTTTAACATGAAAGTCGTGTCAGTTGGATCGTTGTGAACCACATTGCGTTTAGAAGTTGCTCCTCTTGATTCGCTGGCTTTGTATGCCCCGATCCAAAGTAGGCAGTTCATCGCGCTTCTTATTTCGAGCGAAGATGCCCCAGATGGATTCGTGATTGATCCCAGATAAAAAAATCATGGCTTCTCCTCGTCACGTTGTTTCTAAAATTCCTCGCTCGTCCACAAACACGAAGGAACGGACTATCTTGCCGAGTTAAATCCCATGGCGTTTCTGCTTCCCCAAAATAGAGATCCGTTGGCTTGATCATCGTAGATAATACATTTTACATGCAGAATAATTCTTTGCTTCAAATTCATGTTTACGTTGCCCGGATTCATTGTAAGCCGAGTACCATGATAAATCCATACAGCGGTTTAGCCTCCTGTCTGGGATCTGTAGCATACGAGAATCGCCAGTAGGTATTCATAATCCGTTACTGCTTCAAGTGGGCAATCTTGCATCCCGATCACAAAAGATGTACGGGTTCGTGGGTTTGAATCGTTCATCGATAAATCAAATTTTCGTCTACCTCGCGAGAGACAAAGCGCATCGGAAACGAGCCCGTTGTCCGTAGTGCGTTGCGTGCGGTTTCCTTTGTACTAATCATATTTCCCGGATTGTCGTTTGATCCTAAATAATATGGAGATGAGGGGTCGATTTTGCGATAAAGGATTTCATCATCGTTCGGTTCGGTGGTGCCATCACCGGAGAAAGTAGTCTCGGCGTCGAGTGGGAGATTGGACATTATCGATTCGTCAGAGTCGGTTGGAGATAAATCGAGTGGAATCCGCCCGATATTTTTGAGTCAATGGATATGGGAATTCGATTGCGTTTCGAAACTATCGGGTCTAGATGTACAAATGTGCCAGAAGCTTAACGGTATTTTCTTGGCTACTTGAATCAGGCCAACAATTAAATCGCCCAGCATGCTACTTGTTGGAGCAAGCGTTCGTGAATAATAATATTCGATCGGTGGGGTTTATTTTGAATTTAGAGGAGGGAGGCTAGGGTTTGTTTTTCTTTTGCATTTCTGTGATGCAGTATTGAGAGAGAATAATAGCTGCTTATTAAAAATAATAATGTTTTATACAATATATACACGATTAACCTCACAGAGACCTATATCACAGATTATCTACTAATAATAATGTCACGACTGTCTGATAAATTAATTATCTGTTTATTATCTTATGTAACATCGTTTCTTTTGTGATAATGTTATTGATGGCTATTTCCACCTTCCATAATGTGGCTGCTACGATGAAAGCGTCGCCAATGATATCACCCTACGCTGGAGCTCCAGGTCCGGTGCCCTCCAACGCCGCCACATTTGTACCAGCTACATTAGCCTTTGTTGCAGCTCTTGCATGTTCGTCTAGACTTTTCTATGTTGTGTGTATTGTTAATAAGGAGTACTAGATTATTTGCCTCTTTGGCAATTATGGGATATTGGGATTTGTATAGAAAATCCCATTTTTAATTCAATTATTTTTCCAATTTTTATAATTATTTTATTGATATGTAGCCAATGTATATATGTGGTGTTTGATTCTTAATGAGATGAATGAAAACACTGGTTTTGAGATTTAATTTTGTTTGTAATGGTGAATAATTTTTCACTTTTCAGCTTAGCATTGGATAAATTACGCACAAATTATTAAAAAGTGTAAAATCGTGCTTGCCCAGCGATTTACTCGAGGAATTACTGTCACGGGATTCCACGGAGGAATTGAATCGCGGGATGTCTTTGTGGTGGGAGATGAGAAGCTTAACAAAGCCGCTTGTCGAGATTCCGCTACTAGAGAAAGCAGGGGGCAAAGAGGCCCGAGAGCAAGTCTCCAAACCGGCTCTATTCGCACCAGGTCGAAACACCGACTCCTTTTATGCGTCTACAAATCGTGCGGTCTCCATCGAGCTCGACTGGCCGCGTAATTTCGGACTCCCCGACTCCGACGTCTCACATTTTGGTCAACCATTAAAATTTTCCCGACTCAGGCAAATTAGCCAAAAAAACACCCGACTCCGTAAAAGTCTCCATGGCGTCGACTCGGCCGTCTCCATAACAATTAAATACTACCGGCGCCAACGATTCTAAAATATTATAAGTATCATTTCACCTGGCTTATGAAGCCGACTCCACTATTCGAATACCGATGCCGAAGCATGAAGATTCCGTCTAAATACCGGCATGCCATTTAAAAAAGCGGCATAACAAAGAAACAAAAATTCGTCCAAATCATCTGAAGCAAAATATTAAAACATCAAAAAGATCAATTCATCAAACAAATATAAAAACATCAAAAATTAAACATAAAATATAACAATTCATATAACAAATACATATTAAACATCAAACATAGTAAATATCCTATTCATAAACATCAAACATTAATTCTTATAAACATCAATATATTAAACATCCTATTCATATAAACATCAAACATTAATTTATATAAAACATCAAATATTTCAAACATAAAAATAAAATAAAAAACCAGGTGTAGTAAAACTTGAATGTAGTATTTCCCTACAACAAAAGTAACAAAATAAATTACATATATATTCATCAAACTATATTATTAAAGATAATAATAAAAATTAAAAAAATAAAGTAATATTCTTTTTTGAGATTCAACCACTTTCTCTGATATATATATATATATATATATATATATATATATATTAGAAATTACCTCATGAATTCATTACATACAAAATAAAGAAAGTGAATAAGTTATTAATAATTACCTCTTTAAAGTCACCTACAAAATAAAATCAAATTTGAGGCAGTAAAACAATAAAATTAGCAAAATAAAATTAATAACATAAAATAAAGAGGATATTATATTGTGGGTTTGGAAAAATAATGTTGGAATGATGATAATGTGAGATATATATAGTGGAATAACTGAAAATCACGCAACCCATCTCATCACGACTCCAAATGAGCTCCCGTCTCCATTCCGACGCCAAATGAAAATAATTTATTTGAATTTCCCTCAATTTTTTTAGGGAAGCGTCGCCCGTCTGGAGCTACATACCGTCTCCGTTGGAAAAAAGATTGCGAGAAATATTTTACTGACCATCGCTATTCGGACTCCATACAAACACTATATCGATTTGCGGGGAAAAAAATGCGATTTTGCCGAGCGAACTCCTGCGTATACCATGATAACAAAAATCAAGCTATCCGTATCACGAGTTTTTGAACACAATATCAGAAGCAATAAATACAAAATACACTACTAAAGCTCATTGTGCATTTCAATACAGTTTAATACAAAGTTGCAAATTACTATATAGAAAAACTTGTAACTTAAAATATTTGATTATTAATTATCTTCAGAGAGTTGTCGTTATTATTTGGGCTAAAGTAGTCTTCCTCGTATAAATGCGTAGGCAGCGTTCGAGGTAATCGACTAAATGTCGAACCGTCTCCATGATCGGATACCGCATCGTCCTCCTCTTCAACAATAGCAGCGTCCGGTTCAACAACGACAACATCATTGAGGATTAAATCAAGAGGAGCGAAGGAGGTTGTTGTTAGCTGCTAAGAAGATATCTTCAATATTCAAGCGGAGACATCACATTTTGCGTATAGGTCCAATCAAACTCGACTTCTAGCGTTCGATTTCATTCGACACACCAGCATATGATCTCCTTTGCGTGATACATAATGGAGATAGTATACTTGTTGTCTTGGGATGCTAGAATAAGCAGGTCATCTTTAGAGACACCTTTTGTGTTTGATTTGAACCCGTTTCCGTGCCGGATGCACTTTGCGTCCAGCTTTGCTAGTGTCAGACCATAAACATTTGAAGAGGGCGGCGATTAATGCGTAACTCAAGCGTCTGGCTTGACTCCCAATCTCACCAAGCGCCCATAGTAGTCAGCGTGATCATCATTTTGGTAGCATGAACCCTTGACACAAACACATTATTGTAAAGTGCTGCTTTGCTTACCCGTCGCCTGCGCGATATCAAAATAGTATCCGTTGATGTAGTACCCTTTATACCTTTTGATTTTACGTGCGTGACCTAATGAAATAATTCTCGGTGTCGTGCGTGTCCATATTATTTCCGTACATATTTTTGAAACCATTCGGAGAATTATTGGTGACTTCACGATTTCTTTTGTAAATGCGTAGCATACGGATTCAACTCGTCGAAGCGATCATGGTAGATCCACAAAAACAAAAGCGTTATACGTTTAGTTGAAGTATTATATCACGTAAGAATTGATTAATTGAAATGCTAAATATAGACTTCTTGAAGAGTTTCGTAGCCCAACCAGTGTGTGCGAGAGGAATATACACATGGCTTGATGTTATATAGTTCTTCCGTTCGGTATCTATGCTTAAGCTTACAAGCGTGCAGCGTCTGAGTAACGAAACAATGGCAAAGCGAGTTGGGTCGTCCGTCCGGTCCAGGTACTTCGTGTCTCACTTGGTAGATTTAAGTTGGTTTCGATCCGCTTCCTCGAAAAGTACATTGAACAAAGTTTGAAACCTCTTTGACGAAATATGCCTCACATATTGACCGCCCAGCCAGCGTGCCTTTGCGCACCAATTTCTTATTTTAAATATCTGAGCGTTGTAAGGTTAGTTAGATGAGTAAACATATAAAAGCGATATGAAAATATAATAAAGCGAAAAACTCACGACTTCGAAAGGGTACATCCATACATCTTGCGGACCTCCGTTTAAAACTTCATCGACAAATGTATGGTAGGTGTTCCATTAAATCAAAAAAACGAAGGTGGGAATATCTTCCCCCATTTACAAATTATCTTAACAATATTACTCCCAGTACTCAGCGTGTTCCACATTAAGAGCGGTTGTTGAAATATCGTGAAAGAAATAACACCACTCTATGATTGTTTCAATATGGGAGAATGGGCGGGGAGATGAGTGCTACAAGAAGTAACCATTGCACAATAATATTACATCATGACTTTTTAGTCATTTAAAGTTCACATTTCTTGCATGCTTTGCAATGTTTGAGCGTATCCACTTAGAGATGGTATGAGACGGGACAACCATTTCTGAGATGCTACATTCTTGGCGGGGTTCAAAGTAAAAGTAAGCTTTTGGTTTGTTTCCTCCACCAACATCCATGTGCAACTACGGTCTCGAGCGATAGATGCGAATGTCGAGGCTTGACCGTTAGGTATCTTTGGTCTTTCGGGAACATCCGTTCGTGTGTAATCCATTTTCACCATTGTTAACTTTTTTGATGTGCATGAAATCATTTGTGTCGATTTTGTCTTGACAATAACTCAACTCCCAAAATATACTTTTTCTTGCACCAGTTGTACTCGACATTATACCGGTGATCTATAGTGCGAATATTTACCTTTACGAACACAGCCGAATCCGACCAGCGCGTACGCAAATATATCGGCTCGTGAAGTCGTTCATGCAGTGCTTGAATGCGGATAAGTGTGTCCTTTAAAAATGATTTTTTTGCATTCTAAAAGATGTCCTATAGGCAGAAAGGGCGGTGGCAATCAAAACCAACAATATTTTGACGCTCTTAGTGAAATTCTCACAGTATTCTCCTGATATGGGCAAGGTAACCTCGCGTGTATTAACTCAATCGAGATAACATTCCATATGCGGGAAAATGGCTAAACATCCACATCAAAGCAGCATTTCGTATTTGAAATTTTGTTAGATTTGATCGTCAAATGTCTGAATACGGTATTCCTTGACTCGCTTCAACTTTCGTGATCAAAGTCGGGAAAATATCGATATCTGCTCACACTGAATTTTTTATTTTTGGTATAATTAGAGATAAGAACATATATGGCTCCTTCATTACACAATCTCGGTGGTAAATTAATATTACCTGAGATGATCCTTTGGACAAAGCGAATATTGGAAGCAAAACTTGCCAAAAGGACTAAAACCGTCGGAACACAAACCGATGCGAATAATTCTCATTCTGGCGAAAATCTTGGATATGTTGCGTCGAGTGCTTCCACATGACACCATCCCTCGGGTGAGTCATCCATTCAGGGCTCTTTACGAGTCCGATGGTGCCATGTCGTAATCTGAGGCTGTTTTTCCTCGACATATACAACCGTTGAAGCCTTGGGACCTAGTGGTGGCTAAGCGAAAATCTTTCGCGCGATATTGCTACGTTGTCCCGTCCTTACAGCTCAAATATACACTCTCCTACAAACACGACCACGAGTCCAACATTTACGATCTCTTTGTAAAACAACATGCAATTATTGACACAAAGCGTTTATTTTACTGTTTGGGCAAGAATAGAGAGTCAACGATCTTTTTGCCTCATAAAAATCATCACATATGTTCTTCCATTATTTGAAATACGGCAACGATTATGGGAAACCCACATTTGGAAACATTCTTTGCGACATTTGCTGATCGGACTTAGGTCTAACGGTGAGTAGGACTAACTTATTAATCTTACTAGTATGTTATGCTTCTCAAATACTCACACACAATGGCAACGCATGGCATATATTATAGCGAGAAGCAGTTCACGGTTAAATTAATAATCACAGTTCATTAATAATCGGTTCATTAATATCCATATTTCAATGTAAAAATGGTACATATTACTAAAATGTATATTCTAAGATGGTTAGTGAAAAATTCAAAAATTATACCAAAATTATTTTATTCACTTAATTAAAATGTGTACCAAAATTAAGTTAACAGAGTTGGTACAGGTACTTAAAGTTAAAAATAATAACTTATTTAATTGACATTAATGATTTTTTTTATTGAGAAAATGGTACATATTACTTAAAATGTACCAAAAAAAAAGAAAATATATCAAAAAATGATTTGTATTTTTGATTATTAATGAACCATTAATGAACAAAAAACTTAATGAAGCATCTTTCCATTTTAGCCTTAGGCCGCGCCAGCGATCTTCCATTACAAAATATCAAATTATTTCTTGGTAGAAACATATTTTCAACGCCTAGATTTGTAAAGATATTTCTAGAATTCAAAGCGCCCGATATGTACCCGGCTTACATATTCCCCGGAGACTAAATCTTGTCGGTGCCAGCGGCCAGTAGCAAAGTATAATTGATCCCTAATATTTGGAACCAAATTAGTAATTAACTTACCACAAGTCAACCCAACAATTTAAAATTTAATACATTTGATAATTTTTTTCTCAAATACCACACTTCTTCTACAAAAAGTTAAAAATACCCCACGTCCGCCTTACGTCTTCTCGATCCTCCGTATTTATCGCCGCTACATCCCCTCCGCTCCGACCTTCCTTCCCCGACCGCGCTACAAGCCCCGTCGCCACGCTATTTCTGACCTGCTCGCATACCAGCCGGTACTCTTCTCCCAGCTGTCCACAATTCCCCGCTGATACAACTCTTCCCACGCCCGCTTCATTTCCTCTTCCCACCATTCGTTGAAAACCCGCGATCTCCCCCATACTCCCGCCAGAAATTGCGGCCACTCCCGCCAGCTCACAAAAATCGTGTCGCCATTGCATTGAGGTGATATTGGGGGTTGGGGAACTGGTAAGGGGTGATTGTGAAATGGTGATGTTGGGGATTGGGATTTGGATATTGGGGGTAAAGGTGGTAGTGATGTTCAGTGGGTTAGAGTTTCAAAAATTTGGTAGTGGTAGTTGATGATGATGAGTGAGTAGTTGTGGTGAAATGAAGTGGATAGTGGTGAGTAGTCGTTAGTTTGAGGAAAGAACATGAAGAGGGAGGAGTAAGAAGGGATATTAAAGTCTTTTCAATGCTAGGGAAGGGTGTGGTAGTGGGAAGACTTAAAAAGCGTTATCCAAATTACGATAACGGTGGCTTAAATAGCCCTCAAAAGCATTATTGTAGTTCAAAAATGAGTGTTATTTCCATCAAATCTGTAGTAGTGAAGTGTGTTATATTTTAAAAATTATTATCAAAGTGTGGTAGTCTTCCAAATTTCTCTTCTTTGATTGTAATGACATAAACATCAAAATAGTGGCGAAAGTGCACTATTAGAGTTCAGCCGGTGGTGTTATGTCCTTGTGGAGCATGGGCGGTGTGTGATGTAGGGAGGGGGGGGTGTGGAGGAAGAAGATGATTATGTCGTGTTTGGGGGTGGGGTGGGGTGGGATGGGAGTTTTATTTTAATTTTTATTAATGTTATAAGTATTAAATATGCTGACATGTTAAGTTAATTTAAAGGACAAATGACATCAATGCAAAGGAAGGCGAAACCACGGTGTTAAAAATCGCCGTTCAGGCCAGCGGATTCAGCTTAAACCTTTTTCGATCATTGACGTTCCTTGTAGATGACAAACTTGGTCATTTCGTCTATCTAATGCCACAAATCAATTTTTTTCACATTTTTGGAGTTATATTTTTTATTAACTACCGGAAAATTTGCGGATATTTAACATCAACATATATAACCTCAAAAAAAGTACAGAGTTAATTCTAGTTCAGTACTATGTATACAAAACATGGAAATCAACTACTTCTGTCATAATTGTTAATACATACATGCATACACAAGTATACATTATTATTCCACAATAAAATTACAAGCATGCAATTATGGTATATCATGCATAAACATTATTATCATATTGTAGTAGTAATACCTAGAGGCTAGTGTAAACCGAATTATTCAAGAGAGGCTTCATGAGTAGTTGAAGTGAATTTTTCCTCGGCAATGTTATTCCCAGCCCTTCATCCATGTCCACAGGCAAATCCAACATTGTTGAGAACTCAAAACCTTGTACCAATCTAGCAATTGTAAGATTGGCTACTTTTATAGCAAAGGCTGTTCCAGGACAAGATCTTCTCCCGGCACCAAAAGGCGTGTACTCGAATTGATGTCCAAAAACATCTACCTCTGCATGTTTCTCCAAGAACCTCTCGGGTTTGAACTGATCCGGATTAGACCAAACCCGAGGATCTATGTAATTTCCATAGATTCACGAATAATCGTGTACCCTTTTCGATTTTGTAGCCACCAACGATACAATCTTCCATTGCTTCGTGTGGAACGGACAGGGGTGCCGGTGGATATAATCGTAGTGTTTCCTTGAAGATAGCTTGAAGGTAGGGTAGGTTGTTGATGTCCGATTCTTCCACCCATCGGTCTGTTCCAATTTTAGTGTGTATCTCTTCTTGAAGTTGTTTCATGACATGTGGATTGTTTATTAGAAGGGACATGATCCATGTAAGAAGAATGGATGTTGTGTCTGCTCCTGCTATAATTATGCTCTGCACAAACAAAAAAGCTCATCATCATCAAGATTTAGATACATCTAGGCCTTCCTGATAAGAATAATATTTTAGCTTCTGCATGTATAAACAAATGCATACATGCTACTCATCAAACATATGTGCAAAATTTTGAACATTAATTTTTTTATTTGAATAAGATTTTTCATATATAGTCAATATTAAGTTATATTATAACTTAAGTCTAGCATCTCCTGGTAGCATTCTATCACCTTAATCCATTTTAATTACTTATCATATAGTCATTCAAGATAAGGATAATGATATACCATAATGGTTCCCTTGATTATAGTATCTCTTGGATGGCCAAATGAGATCTTGTCATCAATTTGAGAAAGCAAAACATCTATGAAATCTTGACCATCATGATCATTTTCCCTTCCCAATTGTCTTCTCTTCTCTATATGTTCATCAATCCAACTTTGTATGATGACATCTAATTCACTTGCAATCCTCTTCATGGACTTAACATGCCCACCAATATCCAACCAGCTTAAAAGAGGCAATCGAATATTGCTCCAGACACCACAAAGCGCCACAGAAACATACATAAACTCTCACAAGCAACTCTCCGGAAATTTTAGGCGTTTCACTCTTTGCCCGACATCGACTCGTCAATAAATTAACATTCCTCTTCCCAGATATTGTCTTTACAATAGCATTCAATGTCAATTGCTCAATCCATTGACTAACATCAACTTTCACCGGAAAGATATCGCGTGTCGTGCCTCTACGTCGTTCGACCCCGCGCGACCACAGCATTAGGTTTTCTTTATATACGAATAGAGTTCTTGAATGCTCGAGTTCAATTCAGATATACGAACATTCTTGAGTGCTTCAATTCTTTTACTAGAAAGCACTTGAAGCTGAACCATCTTCCTCATTTCGCGCCAATATGGACCATAAGGTGAGAAAGTGAAGGCAGCAAAGTTGTAACCAAGGTATTTAGAAGCACTAGTAGGTGGTCGGGTTGCGAAATTCTTGTCGTTGATTGTGAAGCATTCTCTCAAGGCGTCGGCATTGCTCACGACAAGGGCACGGTCCATTCCTAGCTTGAAGGTGAAGATTGGACCATACTTATCTGCTAAACTTCCTAATGTCCGAGCTAATGGCTCCTGCCTGCATGATCGGATTTAGGATATTAGTAGTTAATTAATTTTCATATATAAAAGTAAATAATATAATTAATATAAAATTTCGATGTCTTTCTGAATACTTTTCGGGTGTCAGACCTAAAATTAGTGAACAAAGAGCATCCGCTAGTGCTTACCTGGTTAACAAATGGAGATGTCCTATAATAGGCCATGGCTTTGATACTCCTGGGGCTGCATCTTTTGAATTATGATTATTATAATGTTGTGATTTATGTAGGGTATACAAAAATATTGTTCCTAATAGTAGGAGAGGGAGAAATAGTGAAAGGAAAAGTTGGTTTGACAAGGCAATAACTACATCCATTATTATTGGAATAAACTATACAGTATAGTGAATTGATCGTCTTAATGTTGGTATTTATATGGAGAGACTAGGTGGACTTCTCAATTTATTTTATTCAATTTTTCAATGGAGGGTCTAAACAGTTTTTATTCAGCTTTTTTTGTTGGTTTAATTTTATGACCGTAATTTATGAAGGAGTTTTTTTTGTAGAATAGTCCGGTCTGAATATAGAATTACCTAGAGATTTTTAGTATGTTTGGATTGAGATAAATTAGGAAAGGATAATATTAATAACTTTGATTAAGTAAATACATTATATATCTACTGCTGAGAAATGACGATTTTAAGCTGAATTGGTACGACTAAAGAAATTTAGATAAATATATTTCTAAGTAACTAATTTTAAAAATCCCAAATGAATTAAATAAAAAATATTAAAATATCATCTATTTAAATTTATCGCAAAACAAATGAACCATCAGAAAACTAGAGATTATTATACATGGTGGTAGGTAAATACGTGTGGAAAAAAAGAGAAATGGTAGTCTGGAAGACTTTTCAATTTGGTTACTTGATAATAGGGAGTCAAATAGTCAACTGTTAGAAAAGACCACAAATAACTGGTAGACGAAAGTCTTGATGTCATTTTGCCTCTAACTAGTATGCACAACACATATTGACGAAATTCAAATTGGAGAATCTTCCTCTAATATCATATGTATCAGTTTCTCCGAAAATTCTTCTAATAAAAATTTTAAAAAATAATACTCTCAAGATCTCAAATTTATACCATTTTTTTATATTATTTATCTATTCATTTTTATACATAAAATTTTAAATACTTAATTTTTATATTTGGGGTGAATAATAAGAAAACTATTAAAGAACATACATAAAAAGTCACACCATAAATTAAAAAAATGATGATTATGAATATATCTTAAATTTTTTTGAAACTGATGCTATATAAATCATTTTAAAGAACGTGAATTTTAAAACACACGTATCTAATCTAATGAATACAATTCGCACAAAAACTCCTATTGAAAACTTCTATATATAGACCAATTCTAATCATACATGTCCAATTCATTTAAAATGTATTCTGTCAAAATTATGATTAAAAATAAAAATCAAAATGAATCATAGGAGGATTAATGACAACCTACTCCACGCATAAAAAAATACTAATTTAAAGTTATTTAGTATTACGATAGAATAATATATCATAATATTAAATAACTTATATTTAGATTATTTAATATATTTGATAGAATAATGTTTGGTATTATTTTGGATAGAACTTACTTTTATTTCATAGAATGTAATATATCATAATATTAAATAATCCTTAGATTTGTACGCATATTATTCATTTATACGTATATTATTTGAAACTAAATCACTTGATTTATAATTATGCACATATTAATACAATATTTCACGAATACAATATTATTTCATGAATATTTCTCTTTAATAATTTAAATAGAGTCATTTCACTATTTCTCACGATAATATATCAAATAAGATAATATATTAAATAATACCAAATTTAAGTTATCTATTAATATGTTGAAATAGTTTTTATTTAGAAACGTGTTGTATTATTTGGAATGAAGCTAATATATTATCGAATTTTATTTTATTTATATATTATCTGAGACTAGATAACTTCATTTATTATTATACACAAATTCAAATAAATTAGTCACTTGGGCCACCTGGCTCAAAGTTTTGGTTCTTCCACTATGCCTACGCTCAAAATCCTACCACGCCATATTTATTTTTTTCACAAGAATATAAACGCATCGCTAATACGAAACGGTACCACGTTATCAGGGCCTGGGTGGGGACTCGAACCGGGTTCCCGCCCAAGTGCCCACCGATCATCAGCGTGGCTCGAACGGCCGGCCGGGGCCCACCTGCGCCTCCGTCCGTCCCATTCTTAACGAACCGGGCCGCTCGTGGGCTCCTCAAAGTAGTCGGCCTAATACGTAATCAATCGGGGCGGGCCGGCTCTAACGGCCCACTGCCCGGTTCGTTAACACGCCTACTCAAGTGGTATTTTCCAAACCCCCTTTACATACCTAATCGATTTGCTATTGAAGGCCCAATTTAGCGTCAAGCCCTGATCCAAGAAAGTGCATACCCAATAATAAGATTACATTAAATTTGGGCATTTTAAAACACTTGCCTTCACCCTTTAATTCTAGTTCTATAAAAGATTTCCCTATAACACCAACCATAAACACCTTGAGATAATGCATAGTTGTATAACTCATATTTATACTTCTTGCCATATCAAAACCCAAACTAACTTGGGCATCTGGAGCTACTAATGACGACTCGGTCGTGGTTCAGACCATCACCTCGGAGATCACCTCCTCTTTATCTCACAGTTCTACTGGGGTTATAAAGAATGGGCAAAGAGCAGCCTTCAACTCCGGAGCCGATCACCGCCGTGAGCTGGGCAATACAACCAATAAGCCTAGACCTTTTACCTGCTGCCCCGAGGCCTAAGTGCAGCGAACGGGCCCATCCAAGGAAGCCAGGAACCAACTCGGTGGAACCATTTCACACCATTCAAGAAAGAGTTGGTTGCACTGCAGATGACCCGGCACATCATTTCTAAAGGGCCTCGGGGAAAAGAGACAAGATCAATCGGCGCCATCTCATGTGGAAATCGATTGACAAAAACTCACGATATGTTCACGAGGGGCTAATTCAAAAATACCACAAGAACGACCGGCACATATGTCATACCACAAGTCTCAAGTCATACGTGGAAGAAATCGGGCGGATTATAACTCAAGCAAGGAATCACCGATTTATAATATAAACTACACTCATCACTCAACCTCTTCCGTGATCAATACACACGGGACGGATCATAGGCGGCATTTCATTATCCTCCACACTGACAAATTCCTTAGCCGGTCCCCCCTCCCTGGTCAACCGGAAAGGAAAAACCAATGCAGTTAGCTGCCTCGGCTCCCTGCGAACAACCGCCGGGCCACCTCAATCCACAGCAGAGTTAACTGCCCACACCCCGACGAGGGAAACGCCAAAGTTCTATATGAAGATGTAAACTCCAACCACAAAGTCAAGAGTTAAACAATAGAATCGTAGACATTGCCCCTTCTCGAGGTACGGGTGGAAACACATACATTCCTCCTTTCGCACCGACAAGACACGAACCGATGCCAAAAGTATGTGACGCCGAAGTTTAGCACTTTCGATCGTATGATCCTAGAAACCACTTAAAAGCTTATGATTCACAAATTGCCCTTGGGGACAATCAAGACGACGTACGCATGAGCTCAGTAGTTTGTCGGGGACAAGTGAAATGGTTCTCAAATTACCAATTCAACTCTATCATCACGGGCAGCATACGTGAGATTTCTTGCGGATAAGTTCGGTGCTTCTATCATGGCCGACAAGGATGAAGAGGCCTTGATGAACTTGAAACAAAAACCAGGAGAAACGTTACAAAGTTATTCTAACCGGTTCCAAAGAGTGTTAACTAATATACCCACCATGGACGGTTATGTGTCCATGATTTCGTTTCTTCCACGATCAGCTGACTGCTAAAAAGAGGCTAATGTCGTACACCAATTATCCTGGGCTTGACGTGAAATACATAAAATTGAAAGAGGCAAAAAGGTGGTCAAGGGGCACTGAATTCAACCTAGAAGGGAACCTCAAAGATCGCCGCAGAAGAAACCAAAGATGTACCTGCCGCAGAGCAAACCCTAAGAAAAAGCAGCAGAAGCATCCTCAAGAGGGAGAACGGGAAAAATAAGGCAACCCCAAGAGCCAATATATACCTCTTTATATGTTGGAAATCAATAGTTATTGGTTTTATTTATTATGCCCGCCACATAATCATTGCTTTACTGGGCTTTAACGAATCGTGATTACATAAAGGAACAGTTCAACCATAGTAATTCGTAATTACTAATGCCCTCAAGGATAATACCGCCGTGAGTTGCGGCGCATTGCTGGGGATTCCATGCATAATCGTTATAATAATATTAATGATCTATTATATTATTATACCTAATTACCTTATTATTTCAGCCTGTAAGGTCACACATACAAAGGACATTGAATTATATTTCATGTATAAAAATAAAACAAGCATTTTCTAAATCGAGAGCTTATCAGAATCAATCTGATATTCGACTGAATTTTACATTAATAATGTAAAATATAAATCGGATAAACTCAATTAATTAATCAGTCAGCTTAATTAATTCTAATAGTTATTTGAGCTCGTTAGTAACTTGTTGGGCCATTTATTAACAACTTGTTCATATTTAATTTTATTTTTAACAGCTTTAATTAATTAAACGAAGTCGGCTCATTAAACTATTCCATCGACTTTAGGTTAATTTAAGAACCTCTTGTTGGTGTTTTATAACCAATTTAAACTAGTTCTAAACTAATCGGATGTAATCCCAAATACTACGGATGTACAAAATAATAATAACTTAATTATTTGGTTTGCACAATTCTTCTAGAATATTAATGAAAATGAAAACGTAAAGGCGAGTCTAATACCCAAAATAGAGTACTTCAAGAAAAATCCACACACCAAAGAATTAACCCGAATCCTCCGCGGCGTTTATTTAACGATTAAAGTTAAAACGAAACAATAAAAAAAGAAAACTATTTCTTCCTACTTTTATGGGTCGGCCTAACTCAATGAGTAGAGAGAATTATTTTTGACTTTAAAGTCAAGAGAAGATGAACAAAT
Source organism: Lithospermum erythrorhizon (assembly GCA_019722365.1). Classification (NCBI taxonomy): domain Eukaryota; kingdom Viridiplantae; phylum Streptophyta; class Magnoliopsida; order Boraginales; family Boraginaceae; genus Lithospermum; species Lithospermum erythrorhizon. Next base: position 4,295 of record JADFUC010001781.1, on the reverse strand, counting down.
ATTATGACAGGGTAGCTTTCAAGTCAAGAGAAGACGAGCAAATATTAATGGTATGTAGTTTTCTTTATTTAGCAAACCATCGGGAATTTTAAGGAGATAAAAACTTCTCCATCCCCATCCACTCCTCCACCCATTAGCCACAACTTAAACAAGTCCTGGAATTTATTTTTCAAATTTAACGTTTCTTTATGTTTCACTTTTGACCGGGATACTTTTAGTTATTAGTTCAAGCCATCGCTACAGAATATCTTAGGATTTAATCGACAATATAAATATATTAAACAATGTTAACCAACCATTGTATCAATATATAGATTTACGAAGACCCCAAGAAGCTTCATCGTGAACTCCTAATGTCGATAATTTATATATTCTAAATATTAATTGCTGTCCAGCAATTAATATATAATCAACTTATAGTTTTAATGTATAAATCGATCAGATAATCTAAATTGTTCAACCCGATATTTTATGAGGATCTAATTTCTCATGAATCTAATACTTATATAAGCAAAGCTTTGTTAGTTTAATTAAACATCAGCAAAAACTTAGCTAATTAAAGAAGTTTTTCTGCCTCCTCTACGGAGGAAATTTAAAACTTTATCAAGTGATCAAATTCTTGCTTTGATAATTCCATCCAATTGCCTACGTGTTCAGCGCACCCACCGGATTCAACTCCCTCCCATGCAAGAAACTTATAAGATTGAGCATTTAGATGTTAGCAATTGGAGTTCAAAGAAGCTGCTAAAGATTTGTTGCTACTTAATTCTACAAATTGTGTTGTTCTTATTTCATATATATCAGAATATATTATTTAGAGGTGAAACATAGCTGGCAATTCATTTATATGCTTAGTTGATTTTATTCAAGTTATGCATATAAAATCTCTTTAGCGGTATCAAGTGTCTCGCTTTTAATTTATATTTTTATCAAGATCTATTAAACATATATTATTTAATTATTCATTGATAACCAGATTAATTTTATGTAATAAAATTTGTATGAATTTAGCCATCGTTATTAGAATGAATATGTTTTTTGTTTTTTTGGTGTTATTTTACTATACATGAATTGTATATGTGAATTAAATACAATTGGTTTCACTTATATAATGAAATGGATTACTCTACGTGGTTTTGTAAAAGCAATAAAATAAATTTTTTTAATTGTGTATATTAATTTTGACAAAACAATTTTTGTAGAGACTCATAAAAATTAGGTTCTTCACAAATGCCTTAATTTGTTGAATTCATGTCTTCAAAACAACTTTGGAAATTAATTATTATAGATTTTAAAACGTGAATAACTCGAAATCTGGAAAGGCTTTTTGCAAAATTCCAATTCTCAAAATTTTATTTTTGTTCATAGAATCTACATTTCAAAAATCAAAGGAGTTGGATAAGTCTAAGTCATTCAAATCAATTTTGAAAAATAGATTGAATTAAATCGAAAATCTGAAAAACTGCAAAAAATTGCACACGCTAGCTCCGCCGAGAAATGGTAGAGCTCATCCGGTGTCGGAATTCGACTTTTTCGACGGCTACGAAATCGGGACGGCCATCCCTTTAATACGAGGCGAGCGCGTCTATGTATTAATCGGGCGACGGTGGTCTATCGTGTCACGGTGTTTGGTGCTGTGGTTTTAATTTAAAACTTACCTCAACTAAAATTCTATTTAATTAGTATTTTCTATTTTGGTAATTTGATTTTTAAATTTTAATGCACACAAATCATTATTTGAGTATGGAAATATTTTCATGACTTTTAATGATTTGGAAATTGATTAAAAAAATTCCTTTTAGTTATTACCACTTTTAATATTTATTAAAGTATCGATAAAATTATATGTAATATTAAAACTAAATAAAAGTAGCTTAATATAAATACTAGTACTTATATTAAATCGAATAATTATTTAAATATACTAAACACTCAGATAAACACGATAATTAATTTATCTTTTATGTATAGTATTAATTATAAAGTATATTTATTTTAACATGGATTATCTTGATGAACATGTTTTCTATTTTCGCTAATATATATGTATAAATCCATGCTATGTGATTTAATTTCTGCAGGCTATATAAATATTGTAACGAGATCCGACAAGTGGATATTTCTGATATCCCTTGTTTAGTACTCTTTATTTAAATACGTATGCTTAATCGCTTATTCGTTGTAAACACTGTACCGAGTCGTGATTTTATTTATTAATTTTATTTTACCCACAAACCGCTATGGTTGCTAGTTGGGTTAAGAATAAATGTGCCCACGCGAGGCATCAAGTTGACGCTTCACTGTGATCTACATTTGGCAAATTTTAGTTTTCAAAACTTGAAGACAAGGCCGCATTTTGAAACGTCAAATAAGTGCCTTATTAGTATTACACTCAGAAAGTGTCAGAATAAAGTCTTATTTTATTTTAGGTCATCTCATATATCTCCGAACGCTAAGATAATTATTTTATTTTCATGATGTGCACATTTGAAATATGTGCTATTATACATGTTAAATGATAATCAAATAATATTAAGCTCACCATTAAATTGCATGCGAACAAAGCCAATTTTTAAAGTCACAAGAACTTATCATCAAGCATCGGGCAATACCTACGGCCAAGTGTACTAGTGTCGTGATACGTATGACGATAGATCGTGTTGAAGTGATTTCCACTAACGCCAGGGCTTTCGGGATGATCATTCCAAAGTAACGTATTAGTTTAATCTGGGCGACTCGCTATGAGGAGCGAGATACTAATTCCCTGAGGCACATGCATAAGAGCTATTTACAGTCGACACCCATGGAAAACAATTGACATGTGTTGATAAGCTTTTCTCCGAGGAGCGAGCCTGGAAGGGATTGAAGTTCCCCACGATGATCCTCTAATCACTTGTGATTAAGCAATTTTCCTTTGTAGCTTTAATATCAAGGACACTTCCGAAGTTTTCAGATATTCTATATCCTCAAGCCCATGATAGTCGGGTTTACCTCTACAATCTTTTGAAGCCAACTCAGACGCCTTTAACAGATTCACGGCATTCCATCTATCCGTGGGAATAGATGAGTTGGATTTTACGGTAGGAGAGGTACCGAGAACTTCAACCATAAATGATCTTTCACCGCATGATATATCCGACCTCCTATAATGGCCCCTATCGGGTCGCCAATCCTCGACCACCCATGGGCCATACCCTCCATTTAAAAAATAAAAGAGAAATTTCTCCAAAGAGAAAAACTTGGAAATTCGAGGAGAAGTGGTAGGAATTAATGAAAGTTTGAGAATGAGCCGCAATTCCCGGAATGGATCAAGCACGCGTCATTGTAAAAAATCCGCAAAGGGCGGATGCAGACCGATTTTACAAATTTGGAATAAGGGCTGCCTAAAAATTATTATCCCCTACCTTGCTTAGGAGGTTGGCTCTATAGAAGTGAGCCACGAGGTTTTTGATTTCTTGAACGCTCACTCTAGGATACCATCAAATACTCTGTATAGGAGATCAAGAGAAAACAATCTTATCACCGAATATAAATAGACCGCCGAAGGAACGCCTTTAGGGTTAAAAATACCGAGCTAGTTATCAAAGGATGGTTTAACGCCCATCTTCTCGGATCAAATAGGAGTAAAATATGAAAATTGTTGGAAATCACCCAGAATCGTTTTATTTATTATACTGGCTGGCGACAATCACAGAAGAATTCATTTACTACTAGTTAAATTTTGATTATCGAATTTAGTGTTCAACTTAGTAATTGTATATTACCAGCGGGTTCTCATGATAATTTAAGGGGTTATGAGCGATTGCTAGATCTTACTCATTATTAATCGACATATAATAGTAATCGTCAATTATTATTATTATTATACAACTTACTATTATCTCGAGCTTCGTATGTCACACACATACAAGGACGTTGAGTTATTAGGCTTCATGTATGAAATTAAAAGAGAATCCATATAATTGGAGAAATGTATTTCTAATTAAGGGTGGTTCTACATTTTATGTAGAATATCGACAATGAATAGAATCAATTAAATAGTTATTTAATCGGCTCGAGTAATTTTAGTATTTATCGCATAACTGGAAAAGATTATTGATATTTACTCATTGCTATTTAATTAGCTGAATTAAATAGTTCAATCCTCATTAGCAACTCAATAGTGTCTTAACGAACCATGAGTTAACGAGCCGGGTTAATACTTAACTAAGTCAGTTTATCGGCTTGCTTTAACCTAGCTCCTATATAAGCAAACTTTAGGGTTTAGCAATACGTAACTGAACGAAGTACAATGA